>JBAJNP010002032.1:0-52466 GCA_036877545.1 Yasuhikotakia modesta | reverse complement strand
GGCTGTAAGTCAGCTTTTGTGTTCATATGGTGTCAAGTCCATTAATATTCTTCAATGAGTATTTTTGTCAAGTGCTGATTGGATTTTCTGTTGAGCTTTTCTCTATATTCAACTGTGCAGTTGATTATTGATCATTATTGTTTATTGTCACTATACTCATATCCTGATAAGCATGTCCTAAAACATTACACCCGCTACCCACAATGCAATGCATAATGATGTATTTTTTCAAGCTCTATAGAGAGCTGCAGGTGTGACATATTTTGTAGGCCAACCTAGAAGATAGCTTCACAAGAGTTTCCTCAACAGGAAGGCAAAGGGATTTTTTGGATTATCAAAAAAAAGCTGTGAAAAGATGTATGATACATGTTTTGTCCATCAAGACAATCTTCAAAAATTTACACAGCCTCTATGAAATTTGAAGACTAAGTAAAATTGCAAAAGATAAAGAGCTAACCAAATTCTATTAATGAAGTTTACCACAACCATTTGAATTTAGCATCACCACCAAACTTCCGAAAACTCTTTTATCTTCATTCACATTATTTTAAGTATTGTGCCATGTTACATTATTTTATTTTATGTCTAAAATTGCTAAATGTCCCATAGTAGTGCTGTGACAGGTCAAGACACATATTTAAGTTAAAACAAGTGTTTGTAATTTAAAAAAAAATCCAAATATTAATCACGGTTGACTGCAGATATATATGCATATATATGTAATGTTATCAGTGTACAGCTTCTCAATTACCTGTCCAGCTGGCTTTTTTCATCTGCAGATTAAAAACTAATGGACAAAGAGCACTTTTTTCACTGCCACAAGGTGATGCACTTTGTTTATTTTATGTACTGTTTTAAGTTTTATATTGATATATAGTTATTATTTAACTAATTGTGTTACTGTTGTAATTGTACATTTACATTTATTCATTTGGCAGAAAGCGACTTACAGTGAATTCAAGGTACACATTTTTACCAGGACTTGCCTTCCCCTGAGATCAAACCCACAACCTTTGCAGTGTTAACGCAATGCTCTACCAATTGAGCTAACAGGAAGGCCAATTGTATTACATACACTTTGGATGCTAAAAAGGCACTTTATTAATAATACATACTATGTTGTTGTTGTTATTATTATTACAGTATAATCTAGTTTATAAGAAATACTTTAATCAGATGGACATCAGTAAAAGTGTTAATTATTATATGTCTGGCAGAAATTCCCTTTAAGTTACCTGGTTTGTTTTGGAGCCTTGTTTTTTTTCACCAGCTGGTTTCCCAACAAAGACCAAGGCACAGGGATTTTTATTAAAAAAAGTTTTAGAAACAAGCATAATGTTTGTGTATGGGAATCCGTCCCCTTATGGTGTGGAAATACCTTTGTGTTTTCAGTGATTACATTCTCTATGGGGCACTTACAAGTTTACAGTAACTTAACTCGACTATATTTTAGTGCAGTGGGTGAACAGCTAACACAACAATACCATTTAACTGTTATACCATTCCATATTTATTTGTTGTGTGGACAGAATTTGATGGACAGAAACAAAAATAAACTAATAAACTATTTTCTTATAATATGAACTATTTATCACTGCATGCCATGTTTTTCTCCTTTTTTCAGGCATATTTTTAACATTTGCATTAGAGTTTATATCTTATTAATTGTGTAATATTACATGGATACTAGGTTGACAATTTTAAAGGCCAATGTTTATTCATACATCATTTTCCCGTCATGAGTGGCCCATGACTTCAGGTCATCTGCAGCCTGTGAGAATCTGACTCACTTCCTGTCATGTGAGGAGAGATTCTGTGGTGCAAGATGGGCCACAGAAGTAAGATACGTGTTTGTGCGCATCATTCCGTGTCTACAGCTACAGACAAAAGTTATGATGATTAATATTGAAATGTAAATACAACTAATTTAAATACAGAACATTACAATGTCTGTAATGGGCATAAATGCTTTGAAACTCATCAGTTGTTGTATAAAACTAATCTGAATAATGAGTTTTTAATATACACATAGATCGGATTTTTACACAGGATAATTAAACAAAAGCGTCACATACAATCACACAAACACACACACACATGCCTACCATAAAACCATAAACTACAATACATTCACCTCCATCTACAGTGTTGCTTGCAAACACAAGTCCGATATATCTTAATGATGTCTTACACTAGAAAAAATAAACCTCTCATGAATCAGAAAACTAAAAATGTTAGACTAATAACAGCTGTGTGATAGCTATAGGATGAGATCTTTTACTGTTGGCAAACCGAACAGGGTTAGGATTTCCCCGTCTCAACCCACGGACTTTACAGAGCGGAAATGGTGCATCAAATACTTAACCAACATTTCCTCCTCCTTTGGCGGTTGGGGTTTTCTCAACACCAACGTCGCCTACACGTAGCCTAGTCTGCAATAACAGGCTACTGATGGAAAAACAATGTTATTCGATCAACTTTTATCCATTAAACATGATTGCAACACGGTTTGCTGTTGTTGGTGTGACGTGGGTCTGCTATCATGGGCTGTTTGTATTGTGCAATTAAGGATTTCTTTGCACTTTGAGCAAATGGATAGCTGTGGGACTTTCCCATGACTATATGTGTGTAGTGTGGAACTAACACCCATGCAAATGAGAGCATTAATCAGTCGGTTTATATAGGGATGCTGCACAGAGCGAGTAGGCGGCAGATGAGCTTTCTGCATAAGTCTTATCATTTACTGCAGGTGCATGAGAGACATGATTCAGCATCATCAGTTTGGTACTGGTACCGAAATGACTCACCAGCAACAGATGATGTGGACCTGGCGTGAAAACAGGGGAAATCTTAAGGTAAGTTTAAAGAGTTGAACGATAAAAGCCGATAAATGACTGACAGATGCGCATGTGGGAAGATGATTTGAACATTTTGTAAAAGGGGGGGGGGTCATGAATAATTTAATTACAAAAGCTGAAAACAGCGTGAAGCATAACTGAAAGCTAAAGTTAAAAAAATGCTGCATGTAGGCATTTCACAGGATACAAAAGCTCCATAAAGTTTTTGCAGATAAAAATGTCAATAAATGTTAAAATCCATTTTTGGATGTTTAGTACACAGGAAGTGTCTGTAAAGTATTTCTCTTATCCTACATGATTATAATTTTTCACAGTTATCTGTAAATTATATAATGAAACCTGTAAGTTGTTTACCATTACTACTTGTTAACAATAACTTCAATTAAATGAATATTATTACTAATATTAACATATTAATTTGTTGTTAGTAAAAATTAGCATGAATATCTACCCAATCAACTGAAAACTATTTATAAATTATCCTTGATTGTGGGCTATCTGTCATTGTTTCTGTGTTTTATTTTGTAATGGCGTTAAAATAGCTTAAAATAAAAGGTGGTTACAGTTTACCATGTCATTTTTTTTTTGCTGAAAACATTGGACATGTTAAATAAACAAGGAACTAGAAAATGAAGACAGAAATACACACCTAATTAGACATGTAAAAAATTTACTTAAAAAACTTGAATCACTTGAAGGTTCCTTTAAAATGTGACAAGGTCTTATTGCTAAGTAGTGATAAAGTGTTTTGTGTTTGACATTTTAAGTTTTATTTAGTTTGTGCTTAGGTCAGTCAAATGGCAGCCGCACGCCTGATGGATTTACGTATGGATTTTAAACTGAGGTCCTGGCTTTGAGAACTGAATTCCAAGGGCGTCTGCTCAATATTCAGCCCACGGAGTTCAGTTCTTAAGCTTGGATGCTTGTGGCATCTACTCTGACCTTCGACCTGCACAAAAAATGCCTGGATGCATTTTGTTTGAAGGTATTGATGCAGTTCGTTGGGTACAATTCTTTGTTTGATTTGTTATTGGATATATAATAGATGAATCTTGTTGTAACTGTACTGTCAATGCATTGTGTAAATTTTTAAAGAATTTGCTTGTCTACTTTTGTGTTAAGAATTCGGTTCAATGCCTTAAGTTGATTCTGTCTCTGAATTCCTACTTTCCAAAGCACAAAATTTGGCCCTACAGTGATAAATACAGGACGTGAACTGTTAAATATTGTCCCAAAATGTTTCCTTGGTGAAAGTAATGATTATTCATTGTTTTTACTATTTAATCTATGCAAGTAATAGGCTGTATGTTTAGAGAGAAATTCTTTTAAATCTACTTTGTAATAAATAAATTTAATTTAATGACATCACATACATGTACGGTGGCCAGAATAATATGAAATATGACTCTTACTAAAGAATAACACTGTGGCAGTCCCTCACAAAACTTTTTTTAAAAAATGCCAGATTAAATTAAACATATTAACAATAAACTAAACAGTTAAGCAATAGAATGATACAGGTTGAAAATATTTATTGTGTTTTTGAAAGAACTTTTTTGACAGTCTTCTAAGATTATTGTTGTGTCTTTTGTATGGTTAAGATTATTGTATGTTTTTACCAGCGGTCATCAGCATTTGTTTCTGTCACAATATTCATTGTATTTTTCTCATTTGATTGCGAATTCAGGAACAAGCGAAGATAACAGTAGTAACAATGTCATCATAAGCATATTGATATTTGATGATATTTGTTGTTTATCTGTAGTGTGGTTTTTTGGAACCAGTGGTAAAGTAACCAGCTAGAAGAAACAACATTGGTATTCAGTGGCTAACACTCATCTCATGTTTATGTTGTCCTGAAAAGTGTTTTTTGATGTTTTAGATGAACTAGTGTACTCTAAAGCAGCTACTTAGTGTGTTATCTTACAACACTTTACATTTTATATAAAGTATTGATTTTGTAACTTTATAGTTTTAGAAATTAAAATGTAAATATAATGTATTATTAACGTGACCTTAACAGTTTTGCTGTCTCCTCTGGCTTGTCCAAGGACAAACAGGCCACTGTAGTCTATTGATGTGTTTATAAATATAATCAAACATTTTAAGTATTCATTTGATTCAATAGTGGCCTGACAGAACACTCATTCTCAACACTGCTTTTCACCCAGCTGATGAATAAACCATGACAAACAGTTTTATACACAGGCCAACTGCTTTCACAAATTAAAGTATGTGCACAGTGAATACTCAAAGACAATATCCTGTGCAATTGATACACTTTCATAATTATTATGCTCTTCAAAACATTACATGTATTCATTTAGCATTTATCCAAAACAAATGACATAATTCTATGTTAACTGTCCCTAAAGATATTTTTAATGAACTCTTTAATCTCTCTCTCAAACACACACACACACACACACGCTTGGTGGGTGTCCTGTGGAAAAATCAATGTGTGTGTTCTGCCCATTATGCTACGAGCATTAGCCTTTTCATATGCTGATCCATGAGACACGCAGATGGTCCCATTTCCTTGCACCCAGGGACCTGCTATTGATTAAGCTCCAGCTTGTAAAAAGCCATAATTACATGTGAGATGGTAGCATAGACAGTGATAAAGCAGACATGAAGGCTCAGCTATATGCTATACTGTATATGGTGCTATCAATAAACATCAACTGAAATTCTTTATTTTTGCAAGAACTATGAGTGAAATGTAAGTTTCTTTTTGCATTTCTGTGTTTACATAACGAGGTTTCTTTTGGCTTCCGCTTAAACACCACATTAATTCGTCACAAAGAGGAAATACTGTAAAGCGAGTGTGAATCGCTGCTTCCTGGCAATGACCTCATCAAAGGTCATGTTTACATTATTCTTGTGTGGCAAGACAAATCTGTTCTGTTGCACAGAGTGATTTTGGCACAATACACAGTGAAAAACAGCACCACTTACTACTCTCAATGTCTTAAAGGACAATAATGTTGACCAACTGTAAACAGTATATGAGCGTAGAAAAATAAATGATTAAGAAATTGTGGCTATGGTATTGGTAACCAACATAACACAATGAACTGAATTTGGGTTAAAATTAATATATTATTAAATTACACTTTAATAATACTAAACTACTTACTTTACATATGCATTTGTTTTTACTTATAATGTTATTATTTTTATATTCTGCAATATGTGTAACATTTACACTGTAATGGAGAACATTTCATTAAAAAAAATAATAAAATATAATAATTCATAATAATATAATTATAAAAACACTATGAATCTTTGTAATTACTTCCTCTAAACAAACTTAAAAGTAGTTTATAAGTAGTTTGGATCTTTAAGTTCATCTTCAAATTGAATAAAATGTATATTTTGCATTGGAAGAAGGTGTAAAGGGAGTAACTTGGAATCCTATGTTTTTAAAGCTAAGTTGCTATTGCTAGCCTTTCTGATAACTGCCTACCAGATCTTTAGATGTATGATATGAATAAATAGGCCTAGAAACAGCTGTTGAAATAGCAATCTTACCTGAAACTGAATCTGTTACTTTGGCCTTTCTGTCACTGTATATGTTTGAAACATAAGATTGCAAGTTACTAGTAGAGTTGTCTCATTGTGGGATGTGCTTCGCCACTGCTTCTCTGCTCAAATAAATATAAGCGTTACCTATCTACTGAGCCACCTCTTGTGGCTCAGCCAATGTCCTACCTGTTCAGCAGAAAAAATACATCTCATCCTTTAATCCCTTTGGATCTCCGATTTGGTGTCATTTTCAAAGCCCCGCTGACATATCTTTTTAACATCGGCTGGTCTCTTTTTGACTGCAGGATCTCAGCAGTTTGAGTTTTTTTTTTTACAGATGTCAGCAAAGATTGTTGTTCAAAACTTTCCAGAAAAAGTCCCCCATGTACATGAAGTTACTAAATAGTAAAGCTTATGGTCAAACTTTGTTTGCTAGACAAAGTTGGCCTAAAAACTAAATAGTTACATAATAATGTTCTCTAACATAAAGGTTTTTGTATAATGTTAATGTGTTAGCATAAAGCTTACATGTTTAATGTTATGCTAGCATGTTTTAAAAGTTAACACATTTTGGCATAACTAGCTAATCATAACTTTAGCATTAGCATTATGCTAACACGCTTTTGTATTAATTAGCATGATTTAGCAAAAAATTTTTTGCAAATTTGGGTAAGGTATGGAAACAATTTCAACATTGATCTGTTCAGTAACTGCATTTAGTCGTTTTAAACCAAAGCATTTACATATTCCAGCTTTAAGTTTATTGTTGGTCACAAAGGTAACAAAGGGTGGAAAAAGAATGGAAAGTAATAATGGCGACGACAAAGTGCTGTTAAGGCTACTAAAACACGTTCACTTCTTTGTTTGAAACACTTAAAAAGTACCAAACATCTGAAATATTTTCTAATAAATTGCCAGTTAAACAGAAGTTCATGGCACCAAAGGGTAGAACATGGCAAAATGGCAACATCCACTTACCAAATAATGTACTCAAAACATACTACATTAACATATATATAAACATTCACGCCATATAGTTAATTCTCATTCTGTAAATGTTTATTTTCTCATGCATTACATTCATCAGCGACGTCATGACCATGTTTATGAGAGATAAAACAGTAACCTATTAAGATAAAACACAAGATAACATTAAGATAAAATTGTGTGTTTTAGCATCACTCTGGCGCATTTAGCGCTACCTATTAACAGCAACCTATTAAGATAAAACAGCCTCAACATAAGCTGCATGGAAAAACAGATCAAGTTAGGAACCAGCTACACTGTTAGATAATCATGCGTCATGCCTTTACACCAGTCCAAATTTTAGATACTGCCCAAAAACCGTAAATACATAACTAAAAAGTTCACTAAACCCAGCTAACGGACTAAATTAAGATTTACTCTAACGTTTTCCATGCACGCCAATAAGTTTTGTGCGCGTAGGGAGACATATATGATCATACATGAAGACATATATGATAGGGACAGTAAAATGTAATTCAAAATAAGCATGACCACCATAAGTCAAATCTTTCTTTTCGGGTCATCCACTAAGTTTTTACACCATTTGTCGCGGTAAATTCGAAGTCGACCAGTAGGCGGACAGATGCACGGCAGGTGCTTCCTTTGATAAACACCCCTCCCTCCCACTAGACTGGGGCAAAACAAGCCATCCTCGCGTCCTCTAGCAGGCGACGGCAAGAAACAGATTCAGTCAATCGGAGCAACACAGATCCTTTCCTGCTCCCTCCGACAAAGCGATGAACGGAGAACAGACTGAAACGTTGAATCTGAGATCGTGCCATCGCACATTCCCCACATTAACGTCTCCGTGAGCTGCTCCGACGACCGTGCGAAAGTGATGCGCAGACTAAATCCAGTCAAAAGATGAAATGCTTCTCCCGGTACCTGCCTTACATCTTTAGACCGCCGAGTACCATCCTCTCCTCCAGCTGTCACACTGAGGGTAAGTGACTGTGGTTAGTTGAAGCCTTCGCACTAAAGGTATATTGAGTGTTCATGATGATGGCTGTTGAATAAAGTGTCAAAATACTCTTATTTAAAGTGCAAGCACAGAGCATTCGCTTGTCTTGCCGGACATTGTAATAACATTTAAAGCTGTGTTCTCGTAGTGTCGCCTACTTGCAACGCGTTTTAATGCACATAATGATGTCTAGATGGGCAGATTACAAGATTTGAATATTCAGCGTCTGCCATCGATCACACTTTACATGACAGACTTTCAATGTGCATGATTTAGCTTTCAATAGATTTAGTATGAGTGAATTACCTTGACTGTGATTTTTGTTAACAAAACACATTATATTGTGACTTCAGGGAAAATATCTGCCTATTGTGACAGCTACATGTTGGAATTTTTACAATGTACCCTTAATAGTGAAAGTTCACTTGGTTTTGCGACTGCCATTGGTCACACTTTACCATATCAATTGTTATTTTGTGTTTGTCTCTGAGTACTGATGACATGTAAGCTACACCCTTTGTTTTTGTTCCTAACACTGCACTATTAATAACTTAAATAAATGCAGAACATTCTATACCAAATTTATAATACGTCAGGTACATATACAGAAGAATGAGGATATCAGGATTGAAGCTTCAGTCACAAAAGACCTTCTGACTGGAGGAACATAATTAATGGTTACATGATATTTAAAATTGAAGCATTTAACACATTTTGTCTGCAATGTCACCCTTGCAGTATTGCTTCCGTTTTAGTTAATATTTGCATAGCTGTGATTACCTGTAGCTAAAACACAGCTGTACTTATATTCAGTGCAACAGCACAGTTGTGCAGGTGTGGTATTGCTTTATTGTATAAGTTGTTGTACCCTATTATTTTGCAACTAGCAAAAATTCGAACACCACATGTTAGAATATCACATTATTGTTAGGGTGTGACACTGCATACACATGATTCAGATTATTTCTGTGTCCTTTAGTTATATGCAAGTCAGGAAGGACTAGGGTAAAAACTGCAACCTCTTTAAACTGTAACCTAGCATGTTCCACTCTAGAAGCACAAAATTGCATTTGCAAAGATGCAGCGTGACTCAAATTACTTACTCTCATATTTATTCTATTATCTATATATAGTACTAAATGAACCTGGGGGAAACACCTCATTTAATGTGTACCTGATGCAGCAGTACAGCTACTAATGAATAAAAATGCCTCTACAGGCGACATTTAGTCCTGTTTTTTTGCATGAACATGGATGCTTCTTCACAAACACAACTCCAGCAACCTCTTCCTGCAGCTGACATATTGAATGGACTAGTAATGTAATACAACACCTGCAGCTACTTCTCATATTTTCATACTTATTCTTTTACATCAGTTTTTCTTTGATCTGTCTATTCCTGAGGATTCAAAGCTGGGTGATAGTTACACACTTTACATGGTTCTTGTGAAGGATTTGGGTTCAGCTGTGTGTCCTCATGTGCGATTCTGTTCCCCTCTTCTGCTATTTCCATCTGTGTCCGCTGCTCAGGCCGGATCGACTGAATCTTAAAAGGTTACAGTTTCCTTGATGCCTGTGATGTATTTTATACTGTATTGTGCAACCATATTACCAGTTGATGTTTGTTTTGAGGGCCATCATGATGCCAGGGAGTTTCTTGTGAGCTCTTCTTCTTTGGAGTTGTGAAGCTGTGACTCGGGAGATGAAGGAAACATGAAAGCAATGCAGCGAGACTTGTGTCAGCAAATCATCCTTGATGGAATCTGTCTGGACAACAGTGTTGAAAGACTAAATGCCTGTTCACACCTAGAATTAAACAAAACATTGAAGCAAATTGCTGACGAAAGGTCAAATCAAGAGCAAACTAAAAAAGCTTGTAGGTCATTCTAGTGGACTAATTTACATGTTATGTAATTTCTGTACCACTATCAGCACCAAACAGAATTGCTGTTTGTCTGAGGAGTCTGACCACAGTTGGCCTCATAGCTCAATGTAACTGACCCTGACCTAACTGTTGCCTGCAGTCTGCATTTTTATTAATCCTAAAGATATTCAGTGGGGTTCAAGTAAATTTTATGTTTATGTGGACCACACTTTGTGTACAGGCACATTGTCATGCTGGAAATAGGGTTTTCACTAAACTGTTGCAACAAAGCTTCAAGCGTACAGTTTTAAGTATATTTTGTGGTGCATCTTTAGGATTTTCTTAGACAAAAATTACTGAAATAGTCAAATATGTTCAGTGGTTAGACATTGCTTTCCTTTAAAGTCATGATTTTACCAAGTACTTGCTCTTGGCAGAAATAAGCCTTCATGGCAGAACAGAAAAATGTTTTAGCCAAAGAACAGTATTGAGAGAGAGAAACAGTTAGAGGAGGAAAAACAGGGGACACTGGACTTTGTTGACAGATTCTGTCAGATAAGCTACTGTAGGGCAAAAAGGAACATGTCTGTCTGCTCACCAGAGAATGCCCCACTGAGTGTTGAAAGAACAAATGAGAGAGACAGAGAGAGCAGTGGATATTGATTGACCTATGGATTCTGCTAGTAGTGAAAAAACATGTTTACTCTGTTTAATTGGAAAACTAACATCACAGGGGTGTTGTGACATGCTTGCTTGCTTTTTGTCTTGGGGTATGAGTTTCTAAGTTAACGTGTGGAATATATATATCAACCTGTCAGATATCAACCACATTACCAGGTGCTGGTACAACAACGGTGCTGTTCATACATGTTGTCTTGATAATATGCTAGGTTCAGGTTTGGTATAAGATTAGGTTATCAGTGTTACTGCAGGGTGAATGACCTGAAGTAGGTGTACTGTAAATTGCACTAGATTAAATAACCTTGTAAAAGGTTACCTCACCTAATGGTTTTCATAAGAGCAAACTACATTCCATTAGTCGAAAGTGGAACTCATTATAAGGAAATACACAGTATATGTATCATATTAAGCATGTGTGTGCTGTAATTGCTGGTCATATGTCACATATGACTTATGTATTTACTGTGCAAATGACTAAATTGGCTGGAGCATGTTAACACTTTCCTTAACTGCGTTATGTATCTGGAAGTGGAGTGGATGTAATTGGAATCCTGGTATGTAAGGGAGAATGGGTTATAAAACAGATAAGACAAACTGAAGCATTTTAGGAGTAGGACATTTAGGAGTAGGTTTTAGCAGTGTCAGCTACTGTGGGGGAAATCAGGGCAGAGAACAGCTTGGGTCAGATGAAAATAAAATAAAAGAAGACAATGCAATAACAGACATAAAAATACTTTATGCAAGTATATGAACTCATACGCAAATGCTTAGCCAAGTGCCCAGTTATGCTGTTCATACATAAGGTCTCAGTAACTAGCATTATCCCTCTTCGTGTCTGTCATTGGTTGGATAAACAGTTAGTCACAACCATTTTTGCTGTGTCTGGCAGTTGGAACAGTAGTTTTTACAGTAGTTTCTCCATGTTAAACAAGGACAGGACAAAGTAGTTTATATTAAGAGGGGAACCTTAAACCAACAGTTCTCAGCTTTGGCCTTCAAGGCCCACTTTTTTATATTTTTATAAATATGTCTTCTGTTCAAGGTTCAGGACCAAAAAGTGTTAGGCTTAGAGTTAAGACTAAATGCAATGATAGGATGTCCTACTTACACTCTGAGGAAAGGGTAAGATCTTTTGCTTTTTAAACTAGATTACTATTGCTCACTAACTAATAACAAACTTTAGTACACAAGGGGACTATAAACTTGATGTCCGCCCTTTTAAATTGAGTGTGTTAATCAGTTAAACTAATTAACTTAACTAAAAGTAACTTAAACTAACATGCGCAGAAATGTTTTTTGAAGATTTTTTTGGAAATTTTGAAGTTGATGCTACTTCCTTAGAGTTGCATTAAATAAAAAAAACTCAACCATAGTAGTTTACCTTTTTAGTTAGTTACATTAATTAGTGTCACGAATTCGGTCCATGTGGCCCACTCTGCTGGTCGTCAGTGGGAACCATCTACGGAATATTTGTTATACTACATCTCCCATGGACCCCGTACCTGGGTCACGCCTCTTCCAGGTGGCAGCCATCTTACCTCATTATGCACCGCTTAAGAACACGCACCAAACAAACCCTCAGTGCGAAGTCTAGTGTTCCATGCGGCCTGTTCTGAGTGTTCATTTCTGTGTTGGATATCTTGTATATGACCTGGACTGCCTCTCGTTCTGTGATTGTTCTCGGCCTGCCTCTTGTGACCTTTGCATTGTTTTGGATTACTCTTTGTGTTTGCCGCCTGCCCTGACCACTGCCTGTCTACTGTTTACTCTTTTGGATTGTCTACGTTGTACCTGTTTGCCCCTGTTTATACTTCGCCTGTTTACGCTGATATTGCAATAAAGAACTGCAAATGGATCCCAATAGTGTTGATCCTTCATTACAATTAGTTACATTTACATGTGGACATTGGCAGTAACATTGGTAGATGCTGTAATTCAAGTGACCTTCTAGTGTCAAACCCACAACCTTTGTGTTGCTAAGGCAATGCTCTGCAAATTGAGGAACACAATAATGTCCAGTTACAAATGAAATCAAACTTATGTTGCTAGATTATTGTTCACATTTACATACACTATGTTTCCTGGTTTTATCATTGAATTAAAGGCATTAACAACACAGAAGTTTCAAGGTGTTAAGCAGGTGAGATAATGAAGTGAAATAAAAAGGCAGGGAGGACTGAAGAAGAGGAAAGATTAGAAAACCCACAGATAACAAGTGGTTTGTACACTGAAAACACTGGCACAAAACATGTTCACATTACAGTGTTTTGCTTGGAGCCATATTTGTCAATTCTTGTCTTTTATACTTCTTTTATTTCAATGTTCTTCCTGACACTTCATTTTATTTCCACCCATCCACCTTCTATTTCCAACTTAAGTGCCGTGCTTATTTCCACACAATGTTTTGGAGTAATCACACACAGATGCTGTCTTCCTGTCATCTGTCAGGGAAATCTGTGTGTGAGTGTGTGAGTGTGTGTATGTGTGTTTATTAGGGAATGTTTTTGACAGAGCTATTTGACAGCCAGTTTTTCATGCTCTGCAAGAATTTTAATTATCTCATGTGGCGTTTATGATTGGCATCAGCAAGTTATTTGTTCTACACTATTAACAATAAGTTTTCATTTAATATTCTAAAGGGTTTTAGAATGACAACATCATCATGTAATGAAGTCCTTAATGAAATCTTGATAGATCCTACTATGACTATTCCAATCTTACAGATCCAAGATTGATATCCAGTTCCTCGGTTCTCACGCTACACACAAAAGGATCTAAGTAGTATGAGTTTTTGTAACAATATTAGAACCCATTTTGGTGTTAAATAGAACCATTTTCTTGGTTCCATAAAGTACCATTCCTTTTAAATTGAACCTCAGTAGTTCAGAAGTTTAAAAAAAAACTAAAGAACTTTATATTTTTGTTTGTTTTTAAATTTTTTATCATTTTAATTTGTTTTGTAGTTAAAAAAACAAAAACAAGAAATGTACATCAAATACATACTTTTAAATCCTACTTAAATATTTACTACTTTTTTTTCTCACTGTCAAGCTATGTGTCATTTTATTTTTTTGTATAATGTATACATTTTGTCTCTAAAATTACATAGATACATAATTGGTTAAATAATTGGTTTGAAATGAGTTTGGACAGACACTTATGATTATACTTTTATTTTATTATTTAATTTTTCATTGTCCTTCACTATTTTGGTTGTGGCGTAATTAAGGGGCAGTCCACTGTAGTTGATGAGCAACAGTGTCTGTCTGCATAGAATTTCATAACTAGGTTACCTGAATCATAACTAAGTCACTGAATGTGTTATAATGAAAGTACAGGGATATAATAAAAGTCTGTTCCACAGTGCTCAGTACCTCAGACTCGGCTAAGGTATTTCCTACATCTTCCTACATGGCAATAACCCTAAGCACACAGCCAAGACAACACAGGAGTGCTTGTGAGGCCGGGATATTGCCTTTATATTACGAGTGCTTGGACTAGGAGCTGTGTTGCGTGCACAGACAAAAAAGGTCTGAGTTTCCTGGTGTTGTAAGGGAGGTTTCTGAATGACCAAGAAATTGTTGCAGTAGTGAATTTCAGCAGAACATCAAACATAACCTAAGGTGGCTAGTGGGTTTAACAGATGAATTTTGAGCCCATCATAAGTTTTGTCTTACATCCAGGCCAAGATGTTTAAACAGGTGTTATGCTAATTCTCCACATAACTAAGAACAATTGAAGAATCTTTATGTAGACATACTGAACATTATGTACCTTTACAAAACTAACATAACATCCTGTAAAACACTACAAAATCTTGTGAAATTTCAAAAATGTGCTTACCTATACCTTTTGTGTTTTTGCTGCCTTACAAGAACTGATGTTCCTGTATGTAAATGCAGATCTTTTGTCTTTGACTTTGACACTAAAGAGCTCTCACTAATAAGTACTCCATAAAATGCTGTTTTATAGTTTTATCGACTTAATGGTAAATATGATGTATGTGACACATCACTTGGTGTAATAATTTGTACTTTACTGCATGCATATCAAACACTAGTATGACCAAGTGTGAAGCGATTCTTTGTAATGTGTTCAGAAATGGCTGTCAGCTAAAGTTTAGCGACCAAGTCTTGATTTTGTTCTTATCACAAAAGACATGTTAAGGTATATAGCTGTGTACCAAGTACTAATATGTCAGTATGTTATGGATGCTTACCAGGGCATTGTTATGTAGTTGCTAAGGCGTTCCAAATGTTTTAACATGTGAGGATGTTTTGAGGGTTTGCTTATATATTGGTAGGTGGTTAGTAGGGTGTTCTGTGTGGTTGCTAACAAAAGAAATAATGTTTTTCCAAAGATATGGCTTATTCCTTCAATAAAAATAGGGCTTTTTTTCTCATATTTCACATAAGCCTGAAAGTAATAGCTTAGTTATATCTCTCTTCAACAGGCCTCTCGGTTTGATGTTTCATTTAGGTCTGTAGCACCAACAGTGCAGGTGATTTGTTATTTCAGTAGGTGTATTATTTTATGTTCTGTAGATCATATTTCCTGTAGAGATTAAACTATCTGAACTGAAAATTCTATAAATAATGCAAAGAACTCCCCAATTTCCCATTATGCAAAGAAACACAACCATCAAGTGTTTGACCTTTGTGTCTAAAGCCCCAGAAACAATAACTTTAAGGATAACTATAATGTTAACTATATCCACACCAAAGGATAATAACGCTGTATTTATTTTAAGCATGTCCACTGCAGTAAATGTGCAAGCTCTTGAAATGCAAATGGATTTGATTGGCTGTCAATGTTTTGTCATTCATTAGCTGCTCGAAAATGATCCTAATGATATCATTCCTTATTATTCCTTATTGTATTGTTGTAAATGTATTACATTTAAAATGATGTTAAAAACTTTATAGTTATGATTGTGGTTTAGAGTGTAGGTGCCGTTATCCCTATTAATTATATATAGGGCAGTTGTGGCCTACTGGTTAGTTAGTTGTGCTTGTAATCAGTAGGTTGCTGGTTTGATTCCAGTGCCGACAGTTGCAACTGAAGTGCCCTTCATCAAGGTATCTAATCCCTGTTGCTCCCTGGGTGCCGCAGTGATAACTGTCCACTGCTCCTGGTGTGTTTGTGAACAACTTGCAGTGTGTTTAATCCTCACTGGTGATGGGCTAAATGCAGAGGTCAGTTACGGATAACCATAACTGACAAAAACATGTCACTTTCACATTCGCTTATTTGTCTGGAAGGAATTTCTGCATTGATTAATAGAAAATATTTTCTCTAAGGTCTTAACAGACTGGATTTGGGTATCTGCGCCTTTTCATTTATGGAATATCATTGCCATCAGTGAACTTGCCATATGTCCAGGGTTATTCTGTCTTGCCACTATAGGGGCACTGGCTCTACAGAAATGGGTCTCTGTCTACTCAGGCTAACCTATTTTTTTTAATACAATTATGCAGTTTGGCCACTTTTTGCTGATACAGGAAACATATGCTTACGGGATTATGTATATGCAACACTGAAACAGCATCATTATTATTGAAGTAGAACAAAGAACAGATGGGGTCCTGAGTTCAGATTTGACTTGGTAATTTACTCAGTACATTTTCATATGGCTGAGCACAATCTTTAGTAAACGATATAATGGGTTCAATTGGTAGATTTTCTTTAAAGCAGTAATAAATAACTTTGAAACATATAATTGCAGGGGATTTGAGGAGTTATTTTATAAATGTGGGTGGAAGTTTTAATTCTAAACAGGTGCTGTAAGAACAAGATGCAAACACTGTACTAGCTACTCTACCCAGGTATGCAATATAATAGCAGGATCTTCACAGAAGGATCTTCCTTTTGTTTACAGACTGACATTTACCACAAAATTGGACGGACAGCTGAAATTATACATCATTATCATAAACTTTCACAGTGCCTTGTACCTGCATTATTGAATGTTATGTTAGGTAATCTTCCATCCATGTCCATACAGTGGTACTAAGTGGTTTATATGATATATGCTCTAAAGCGAAAGTGACGTTTTTGTCAGATATGGTAACTCTGCAAGTCATGAACACACACACACCTGGAGCAGTGGGCGGCTATCACTGCAGCACCTGGGGAGCAATGGGGGGTTAGGTGCCTTGCTGAAGGCACTTCAGTTGCAACCTGGAATTGAACTGGAAACCTACTGATTACAAGCCCGACTCACTAAGTAGGCCACAACTGCCCCTTGTCCTACATAAAGTGCTATATGATCACATTTAACAGGGGTATATTATTTATTATTTCATAAACCCTCTAGTCAAGCAATGCATTTTGGACAGAAATGTGTATTCTATACCTATAGAAAAAAGGCGATAGCAGTGTTGGGAAAAGTTAGAAAAGAATTTTATTAAATAATTCATATTTCATAATGAAATATGTGCATTCACAAAAACTGGTTATCCAAAGCGAGTCCTGAAATTGAATTTTTAATGTAAATAAAATGTTTCCCAGCAGCATTAAACACACTGTTCTGTGTATCACATAATCTCTCTATTCTGTTTTCTTTACTATAAAAAATCTCATCATATTTTTACAGTCCGACTGCCTTTGGTTTTTTACTGAAATTGTGTTGGTTGTGTAAATGATTGCCCATATAACTCACTGAATCAGACTATCCGCAGTGATATCTTCATTGCATTTTTTGCTGCTTATTTGTACATTTTGTTGGTGGAAGTCTGCAAATGGAAACTAATGAAATAATAGAAGCTGCTACACATCACATGCACACACTCAATAAACCTCTATACACACCTGTCAGAGCTCAGATCATTGCATATGGAAACACATATCACTAACCAATCCCTATTTTACATGGACATTAAAATTCAGGTATATAAGAAAGCGGGATGTTCCTTTATCAGAGGTATTACAGTATTTGGTAACTAAAGTATCAATTGTGACTGTAAGTATAACATATTACAATTACATAGTGAATTACATAAGTATCAAAAACCAAGAAAAGTTTTTGAGAAAACATTTCACATAAATGTTACATTGTAAATTAAAAATATTTAGATACTGTACACTGTTTAAAAAGATGACAGTATTTGGACACTTTATTTCAGCACATAGAACATGCCAATACTGTATTTAATGTGATAAATGCGGTTATTCTGTCAGATCATCTGTGTGAACCGAGAGAATCAGACTTCAATATATCTGTTAAAAATCACTTTATTTTATTTGCAGCCTTTGATGTCATTTAATGCAGTTTTCTAATGCAGTGACATTCAGACAAAATTTGCTCTTTTTCTTGTTTTTCTCCTCTCTGTAGTAGGAATAAGAATGGATGGATTAGTCTCACATGGCTGCATGTGAATCTCATGGGTCAACCAGCTCTGAACATGCAGGTCAGACTTGCTCAGCTTGATGCAGCAATGGAGCTTCAGTAAGGATTAGGTTTAAATGGAGTACAGTCAGAATGGCAATTCTTCTTGTGGAATGACTGCATCATGGGGAAGGATCCTGTATTTACACCGCATCAAATCTTTTACTTCAATTTCATGGAATGTGCCTTCTGTTTCCAGACAACAATTTAGTGCATGCAATTTATCTGGAAAATGTCATTACTGCTATATGCGCTAAAATATTCCTTTGAATGACATAGTGTGATGTAGAGGTCATATAGGGACAGCAATCAGTATATAGTCCCTATATAATCCCTATAGCTGAAGCAGACGGTTAAGTGACAGCAAAGTATGATTGTAGCCAACATACTTTTTAGTATGTTTAGATACTAAAACTTGATACTGAAATTGAATATAAATATTCAGTATAATATACTGTCAATTAAAATAAAATTAAA
The DNA here is from genome assembly GCA_036877545.1 of Yasuhikotakia modesta. NCBI lineage: Eukaryota > Metazoa > Chordata > Actinopteri > Cypriniformes > Botiidae > Yasuhikotakia > Yasuhikotakia modesta. The sequence continues at coordinate 33,681 of JBAJNP010002032.1, read as the reverse complement.
ATTATCTGATTTAGTTACATGGCAATTTCAAATTGTTCAATCAAGTTTTAAACATGTAAATTTATCACAATTACACAATTGTAATTGTCACCCATATAACATGCAGAGAACCCCCCAAATTAAAATAATTTACAGACAATACATTATTGTTGTAGACAAAAGGATTTATTGGCAAGATAGACATTTTTTTCTCTATTATTTATCACAACACTAGATTGTATTATAATGATTTAGAATGCCTAGAACTGCAACTTAATGAACCATGCAGACAAATACAGTCAAACTGATGTTTTCTGCGAAATCTGACCTGACTCAACATGTAAATGTTCAAAATTATAAATGTTTATTAGCAATTTATGTTTGGTATTAAGGTAAGGAGACCATTTTAAATACTGTTATCTGTTATATACTTGCTTAGTAACTCTTCAAAATTAACTGCTCTGCTGAATTATACTCAAGTTTAAAGCAAAACTGAAATAGCCTCATGCAAAAATCAAGCTAAACAGGGGGATGCTTTACTGACTAAATGCCCTAACTACTATTTGGAGGCTAGCTGTGGTTTTATTTTTAAATGACAGATTAAGTGCATTCAAGAACATAGAGCACCATGTAAAGCTGACAGTAAGAGGTTCAGGTCTCCATGGAACTTGTGGCGTCTTGATTCCACCAGATGAGATGCTTTTGTAAAGATCTGGAGTCTGTTGGACCCACATGGTCTCGTAGGGATTAGGTTGGCCCAGTAAAGTCAGGGATGTCTAGACAATCCCATTGGCTCTTGATGATTCCAGCTTCTATCAATAGTTTGGGTGCTGTGGCCACTTATGTGCCTGTCTGGGTCTGGGCCACAAAGGATGCTGTTAATGCTGGCTGATGCTGGATGCTGGATGCTGGAGTTTCATGTTCAAAGAGACCTAAAGTTGGATTGACAATGATTGCAGTGGGGTAATGTCACACACCTGTCACACAATACGCACTGGCAGCGCAGCTGAGTAGCTTGACACTGTCGCATTGAGCGGATATGCATGCATGCTAATACATGCTAATACTACATGCTAATAGAGGATTCATGTATTGAAAGGTTAAAAGAAAAGACAGCGAAGCGTCACAATTCCTTGATAAAGCAGTGGGAACAGTAATAGGGTGTAAATGTGGGTCAGGATTAGCAAGCGGGGTGAATTGTGGGATTTGGCCTGCATGTTGATGCACATCTGGGTGGCATTATATATGCATGATGAAGTGGCAATCCGATCACATGTCGAAACAGACATGTTAAAAGCAACTGCAATTTTATACTCGCTGTGTTTTTTGTGTAGCTTATTTGGAAAAAAATTGCATTATATAGAACATTGCAACAATGTCTAGAATAATTTTGACAGCTCTTTTAAGCTCAATGGCATGTATATACAATAGAATTACTGACTTGTACTTGAATTACTGAATTACTGAATTACTGATCATCATCATTTTGTCATCATCATAAATATCTTTGGTACCTTTGAAGCAACAGTCAAGAACAGTGTCTCTTTTGTTAATGCAATTAATATTCTAAAAAATCACTATTATAGCCATTGCAGAGCAAATACTTTTTTTTTTTATCTATTTCCATATAACAAACAGAACATACATTTGCAGGTTATGGTATTAAGGTATATAATTACGGTATATGGGGCTTTTTTGTGCTGTCATTGTTTCTTGTTCAGAGCATAATAGCAGTATGTCTTATATGAGGTGCCATTCAGTGTCCCTAAGTAGCTCCTCTCATGCCTGCTGTTTCTTCACATTGATTTGTGTTTCTTTGTATTTAAATGGCTGCAACTGTCAAATGGCTATTCTAATATATCTGTCTACCTGTCTGCCTCCCTGTCTGTTTGTTTGTAGCACTGAGTAATTCTCTAAATTCTGTTATTACAAGATTTCAGTGTGCCATTCTCTCCAAATTATTAACCTAAACACAAACCTTTGAACATTAAGAGAATACATCTGAAGTCTTCTCAGAATGTTGATGCTTAAGTAACACTGGAATGTTTTCATGGCAAGACTCAGTTCTTTAGGCTGTTGCATTATAGGAATACAGGAAATTTGCTGTTTAATTTTACTTCATTTCTACTGCAATTATTATCCACTGGGATCTGGCAAGGTCCATCAATAACTGAACCTCACAGCAGCAGGTCGCCTCCCTGCCTCATTTCAGATGCTCATTTCCTATTCAGCTCTGCTGTGAAATCTGTGTTTGCAGGCGAGCCATTTTTAGTAATTGAGTGTAACACATTAATGCTTCCTTTCCCTGATTCTTTATGCCTTAAGATACAAAGCATTATTTAGTACTTTGGGTTTTTATTTAGTTTTGGAGAAAGTTTTTTGTTCAGTAATTGGTGGAAGGGCTTCAAAATTCATCTCAGCAAAGTTTCATTTCATTCATTTCAACAAAGTTTGATTTTGCAATTTATAGTTACATAGCAATGTAAATGCAGCATAGCAATTTTCCTATATTTTGTATTTATTTAATGTTTGACAGGTGGAGCAAAATGTAAAACAGACCTATACATTCTAAGGACTTGCAGTATTCCTACTATATGGTTAAATAACAATGATTATTTAATTTTTAGTTAGTATAGGCAATTTCAGAAAGGCCAGATCTCTTAGCAAAGATCCCCTAAGATTGCTTTTCTTGTCTGTTTCTCCTTCAACACATTAAAGCATACCCAGGCAAGTAGGGCATCCTGTTATTGCATTTGGACTGAATGTAATGATTAAACAAACATTTTATGGTTCTGCCCCTTCCATAAATGATGCATATTCATCTAAATATATTTAGACAACTTAGTGATTGCCATCAGGATGTGAAAAGACTCTCAACCAGTATAAATATGTCTCTGGAAAATATATCCTACCCTCCAATTATTTATAAAATGGTTTAAAAATGGTATATGAAGGATTGAACTGTTCTGCAGGGTTTGGTTCCAACACCATGTAGCTAGATTCTATATTGCTTGATTTAACAACTCAACTTTGCACTAGTTGTTCAATCCCGAAAGAGACCCACATCTACCATTTACCAAAAATAATATGCTGTGATCAATCATTTATCATCAATCATTATACAACAATCCACAATATAATGAGACCGCATCATACCAACAGACTAAAGGTGTAATGTTTAATGTTTGTCAATGGAGGGCGCTGGTTGACAGTCTTGTAATTGTTAGTAACGCAGAACTGGAGTGATGGACAGCAGCGTGTGACGGCAGGTGGTCTTGTTTCTGCATCACTGCTTCAGTCCTGAACTCCTGTCATTTTAGGCGCAAATAAACATTTGGGCTGCCAGATCTGGAACACTTCAGAAGACATAAATGAGAGTGTGTGAGTTCATGTGCATGTGTTCGCAGGCTTGTGTTAGTGTGTGGTGTCCCTTCCGCTGTATCTCACAGCACATATGGCCATTGTTATTCATACTCATTGACAAGAAGCAAAAATGAGCCACATTGTTCAGGCTTTGCTGGAGCACAGTTATCAGCTATTATCCTACACAGAGACATGTTCATTATGTATAGTCATAATTAATAAGATAAAGACCCTACACATTCGGGTTAATGCCTTTCACTCTTTAAAACATCCAGACCTAATTGTGAAAAGTAAAGGTCACCTAATTCCTATTTGAGCATCTTTTAATGGTCACCCATTTATAATTCAGCAGTGCTATTTCACATAACAAATGTGTTGCTGTATGTGTACTGTTATTGTTGGTTTGAAGTTGCAATTTGTAAATTCTTTGGTTAAAAATGAACAAAAACAAACAGTTGTTGTGTTACTGAGATCAGTGTTCAAAACAATATTCTTTGCCTTAAGCTGATTCACTACAGTAAGTTTAAAAAAGATTTATAATCTAAACTGTTAAATTATAACAGTCAGATTTTCCAGGAAATGTCAGTTTGGTTTCATTTGATTTTAACATACGTAAGGAAAAGTATGTAAAGTGAGCTGCATTTGTCTGTTCCAGAGATGGCGATAAACAGGCAAATACTACAGACTGCTGCTGTATCATAAGGACCCTAAAACCCTCTGAACAAATAAATGTATACTGAAGATACTGTGAACTGTAATAAATGCTTAATGATGGACAGATGTGCATCCTCATCGCCATGGTTACGTTGGCTTGGACATAGCGGATCCGGCAGGAGACCGGAGTTTCCTGCTACGAGCTGTCTGTCTGATCCACGGAAAGCCGTTTCCGTGCAAAGCATGACTGATTTTAATGACATCAGGTCAGCATTTAGAAGCAATGGCTCTTTGGAGACAGGGCCATATGGTGTTGCTGGTTGGCAGAAAAGATCTAGTCCCATTCTCATAGCCTCATGACCTGTTTCCTGTGCTCAACTGGTTGATCATAGCACCGGTTATGCCAAAGTCATGGGTCCGATTCCCAGAGAATTAATACTGTACCTTTAACACACCAATTGCTGTAGAGTGTCTGCCAGATATTAATAAACGTACTGTAAGACCATGTCTTGCAGTCCAAGCACAAACTGCTGGGGTAGTAGATTGTTAAGACAAGTGGTACTAACCTACTGGACAGACACGGTTAGTTCTGCAGACAGTCTAGTAGTCAGTAATTCACAAAATCATGGAGGTTTTTACTTGTGTCTCTTTCACATTTCTACCTGACAGTGACAACAAACAAATGTCACAGGATCTTGAACAGAACCTGCTGGGGAATCAGGTGGCCCAAGACCAGCCACTCCAAGACTGGAAAGTTCAGGTTGTCTGAGATCAGCATCTCCAGTTATGGAAAGTTTAGTTATGGATGTTTATGCACGCTGATATCTGGACCAGGTGTGATGTTTTCCATAGCTTCAGTGGAGACTCTCATCACCAACATGTAAAATCACTCAGGAAAGATACCATGTAGTTGAAGACCTGATAGAAGCTGCCTCTTAGCTTCTTCTTTATCTGTTTAGATGTGTTGACTCAGTCTGGGTGGCTGGTAGATGTGAACAGCTGATGGTGGAGATGTTTGTGAATGCATCTGTAGGAAGTATATAGTCTGTAGTCGCTGGAGACTGTGGAAGCTGCCAAGCTATGTTAGGAGATGAAGGTAAATCTCTAGGCCTTGTGCAGGGGCAATCTCACGTTACCTCTGTTGAGCTATCCATGGTACTGATTTAGTATTTTCTTTGTCTGTATAGACTCTGGCAAGCCAGAACATCTGTTCCTGTATCTGTTTCTAAGAGGCTGACATGCAGTTTCAAGCTGTTTCCTGCAGTGTGACATTAGCTTTCATTTAGAGGTTGTTTTTTTCATATATTCTCAATTATCACCAACTATTTAACATGCAGCTCTTATGACCTCAACAAATATTGACATGAAATATTTGGGCTTTTAAAATAATGCCAAAAGGTCATGGTCAGACTGTAATTTAGGTTTAGAATTAAATACAAAGCTAACTATTACAATACTGATGGTTGCTGGCAAAACTCATATATTTGAAAAACACTGACTATTGATTTGCTGTCATCATCATTTGCTGTCAACATTTTCCTTAATTCTAATGAGAATTAAGGAAAACTAGCCAATGCATTTGTGTGTCAATGACGTCTGTTATATACAGCAGAACATATTGACTGTGCCTGTATCTAGGATATATGATCGGTTGGACAGTGCGTCCTCATTTCTTGAATTACACAGTACTGTTCACATATGCAATATACAGTATAATTCAGTTTATGTTTATTATTTTCCCAGGGAATTAACCTATGATCTTGACTTTGCTAGAGCCATACTCCACCAGTACTATACCAATGCTTGAAGATAAAAGGCCTTTTTGGATCCAGTGCTCTGTATTTGTGTTAATATTTATTTATATGTTTATTGTTTTTGTTTTATTATTCTATTTAAACTTTCTCAGCTGTCTTTCTTACTCATTCATATACACCTACACACATTTCTAATCCCTACAAGTTAAATCTTGAGGACACAGGAGCCATATTTATATTATTATACACAGTTGTGTCCTTTTATACCACATTTATACTGACCCACACACACAGACTCATGATAGAGTTAACAGACTGCTGCTGGTCTGCTGTGTGTCCTGAATGGAGGAGTGTTAATTAAAGCAGGAACACTATTGATCTTAACCTCCTCCAGCCACCCCCACACGCCCTAATAACTTCATAATGTGTGTGTGTGAGTGAGAGAGAGAGAGATGTGGCATCACTGGCAAACACAATTTAGTAGTTAAAACCAGAATCCAAAATTAACATTCACCAAGCACTAAATGTTATTTAAAAATTGCCTGAATCACCTACTTGTCAATTGTAAAAATGGTAATGTGATCCTCGCTGATGGTAGTGACATCAAATGTCTGCTGAAGGAATTGGTCCTGTGTCTTCTAGCTTTTAATATACCCTTACAGGTAGGCTGGTAGAAAGTTTTTCATTTATAAACTCTGCAAATATAAATATAATGAACAAAATCACAGCACTGAATTTTGAATGACCTGCATTGTTTGTAGCAAATATGTGACAACAACAGCTAAATTATTCTATCATCACAGGGACAAAAACATAGGTTAACCTTTAACGCTTGGTAAGAAGTAATTAGGGCTGTTGTGTTTTTTAATAATTGCCCTTGGCAGTTTGCATACTTTGTCTGCCACTGTAACATTTTTAGCTAACAAACTGAAAGGTGAAATTAGTTTCTGTGGTAATCGACAGCATGTCACAGATGCTCCTAATGGGACTTATACAGCATGATGTATTTAACCTAAAGTCGTACATGTGCGTGTCTTATCCTGAGGTTTCTGCTGTAAGATTATGACTTAAGTTTAAACCTCTGTTGATTAAGCGGAAAGAATCATGTGTAATTCTACCAGAAGTGGTATGAAGATTACCCAGGGGGTGGCGTGCCCTGTTATCTTCTAATTAAAGGGATTTGAGGTAGAGGGGATTTCATTCTGTGTGCAACAACACACAATAGGATTGGGATATTGGGATTTAAAGTGGTCAACAGCAAGAAAACAGCTGAGATTCATGCTTCAGTGGTCTTTGTTATGGAAGAATAGAGATAATGCATACTTAAAGTTAAACATCAGGCAATTTGAGCTGTTGTTGCAAATGGTGTATTGGAAATCACAGGCTTTTGTTGGAGATACATTAGTTGAATAGAAAAACCACATGACACATTGTTATAGAAATTTATTATGATTCCTACAGTCCTGTCGTGCTACCATGCTAGTATTGCATTATTTGGGCATAATTCTATAGAACTAAATCTAATTCTATTTTGGACATCATATGGAAATACTATGTTATTCATAGAGCTCTTTGTAAAGTAAATATACTATAATATAGATAACAATATTCTGCAGTGTATAGTAGTATGTATAGTAGTTCTGCATAGTAGTCCCCATAAGCAAACGTCACCTTGAACAGCAAGCATGGCCACAACTTTCTACCAGTTTTACAGTATTTGGTAGTACAAAATCCTATACTACTGTTTATACATAATGATGTTAATACATATTAGTAAGACCCTAATTATACAAAGGTCTTAGGGCTGAAATCGTTTTGATTTATCTTGGAATATTTAGCCACAGCCTAATTCTCATAGTTCAGTTTGTGTTATTCAATAAAGTTTTGATGAGTTAACTATTATTCTAAAATGTGTGTGTGTGGGGTGGGGGGGAGGGGGGTGGTGTTCATACATAATGAGTAATTGTCCCTAAACTGAGAGATTCTGAACACCACAACAGATTACAGCTCACTGATCCTGATGATACAGATAAACGGTTTTAATAGTGCTAAAACACCATCACACACGTATTAGCATCATCAGACGGGGTGTAGGCATCATAACAGGTGGCCTCCGCATGTGCGCACACCCGCTGGAGTGATGCTGACGCAGGTGGACAGAGGCGAGCTGTCGGGGAGGAGTCACTGAACGCACCAGGCGAGGCAAGCTGCTGCAGCGCCAGTCACAGCAGCACTTTTCCGCGAGAAAAGAGAGGAAAACGAGGCATATATGACGGTGATCTGACGCGGCATAGACGGTCACATCTGAAACTCGTCAAAAGCTGTGACTGCTGATTTTATAACGTGGAATTGGATGCGGCGTGTTTTTGACGTGCGTGTAACTTTAAAATAAACTACGGTTTACTGCAGACCGCCCCGCCTTGTGACACCAGCACCGGCTTAATCCTCGGTGCAGTTTTCATTCATTTATTAAGTGATTTAAGTGCTACTGTATTTTTCTGTTTACACCATGACGGTCCGTCCGCGTCCTGCACGGCGGATTCTGGGCTAAACGCGTGAGCGTCGATCATGGAAAGCGCGTTTTCTTTCTGCGTCTCTCAGTGTAATCAGCGCGTTTCTCAATGGATGAGGAAATAGACTCCCGCAAGATTAACAACAGCTTCCTCCGAGACCACAACTATGCAACTGAAGGTAAATGCATCAATCACCTCTTCTCAGATGCACATATAGGAAAAAAACTCTGAAGAAATAATTTGGAACCACTCTTAACGGGATAATAAGACATTCCAGAATAAACTTAAATTATGAGCGAAAATATAGGCAAGAGCTTTTTTCATCCTAACTGGATCTATTGGATTGGCTTCTAAATTATGATAGGAATTTCGTTAGGATTGCTAAAATGCTACATACATTTATTTTTAGCTTGGAAAAGTCGCATATGTTGTTCGATCAAAAGTGTGTTAGTGATGCTAGTATTTTCCTTCTGTTACACAGATCTAATGGAACTGCAGTGTGACTTGCAATGTTTAATTTGGGCCAAAACTAGCAAAGCACTCTGTCTAACACCTTAAGAAGATTTTCTGCTGGTGAATTTGTCCACACGCTCTATTCTTGTAAGAGCTGACAATTTAAACTTGAATGTGCAAAAATTGAATGCGCTCCTAACTTAAGAAATGCTGGGTTCATTAATGTGTGTTTCTATTATAGTTTACTAATTATAGTAAATGTCAGCTATCCATCAGGAATTTTAAATAAAGTTATCAAAGGATGATAAAGTATTCAGTAAGACCCTAAGAATCTTAAATACATGCTGCTAACTACAGTTTATTTGATAGGATTTCTTAGGAAAATTGCACACAGACTGATCAATATTTAACAGTCATAGCTGAAATGCATACAGTTGAAATCTATGTTGTTTTCCACTGTAAATATTTGTACAGTATTCGTTGGTACAGTATTCACAGTGGAGCTTGGCAAAGCCTAGATCATACTGACAGTATAAAGGCATTCTTCTTCTCTGACAATAGACAGCTGAGGAGTTTCACCAAGCCAGGCTCTCCTCTCATTCTCAGACAAGAAGCCTCAACAAGACTGGTGCGATGCATCAGTGAATGGGGGGTTGGTTGGAGGCAGACATGTTGAGGGGGAGAGAGAGAATAAATCAAAGATTAAAGTCAGAGAAAACACAGATAGATGTGATTCCATTACAGCTGCGAAAATTAATGTTTTAGACCTTTTTCTGTCTCCAGATGTCTTTTCCAGACATTTAACCATTCCAGCTTTAAAAGGATTTTAAAAAACGTATTATCCTATAAAATTATCCTATGAGACCAATTGAGGAAACATTTTTGGTAATAATGTGGCATTGTATTTAGTTTTGCCTTATAGACCTGATTTTTCTTTCTGTGGAAGATAGTCAGAATGCTTTGGCAGGTTAATTATTTGTCCTATATTTCATTACTTGCAACTGTAAGCCATTATCAGTTGCAGTACACATGTTGATATCAGTTTAAAGATAAATGGCTGTTTTCTTTCTCTGAGTGTTGAAAGTGTTGACTGTGTCTGTGTGTGCTTCACCCAAGGACCTGAGACAAGCTCCCCTCGTGTAGAGAAAAGACTGTTGCAGTCCAGTTCTCATTTCCCCTCGTTAATTCTCTGTGAATTATGCAAATGTTCCTTTCCCATTCATCACTTCACAAACCTACAGCCCCTGTAGAACATGCCGTCTGTGTGCTGGCCAAATCTACCCTTACATAAAAGACAAATGAAATTATTAAATCATAGACTATTATTAGTATGGTGAAAGCCAAGAATTAAGACCTTTTATAGATTCAGCATGATGTGTTTGACAATCTGTATTATGTAAGAGGGAATATTATTAGAGGTGTTTGCTAAGGTATGCATTCCAATTTATTATAGCACATGGTTAGGAGATTGTAACAGACCTTTAATCCTTAAAGGTAAACTTTTAGGTTAACTTATCCTGAACCATATGCAACTATTCACTGTTCATACATATGACACAGCTTTCAAATGATGAACCTGGTGAGAAAATGCAATATTATACAGCAATTGTATTAAAACCACAGTCATATGTATCAGTAATAAGTTAATGGGGCATTAACTTATAAGAGCACCTGTAAACCGCATAGCATTGCAGTGTCCTGTTACAATAAGCATGAGATAATAAATAGAAACTTAATCGTAAGCCTTAATAATTTTGCTTCTGTTAAGCACAAACAAGACTGAACAAACCAATATTACCAGTTGAGATTTCTGCAGTAGGTTTAACAGTTGAGCTGTTAATTACTAATAATGCTACTGATGCCATTGGTGGTTTGACCATCAAATAAATAATTAATGACTTATGCATTTTTAAAGGAGTTTTAATGCACCAGTGTTTACCCCTGCTATGCTCTGGTCCACATGATTCTGTCATCATCTTTGTGCAGGGGGCACAACAACAGAATATATAATCCATGAAAGTCACCAGAGAAAAGACAAAGGTGAAACTTAAGCATGGACTGAAAGGTTGACAAACAGGCCATTAAGGACCCAAGGTGTTGAAAGACACAGATAAATCAAAGGTAATGTTATCTAAATGAAAGCTGAGCAGACAATAAATGAATGTCCAGTGAGTATTTAAAACTGCAGTTAAAATAAGCCAATAATAACATTGGTCAGGTGTTCTTGTTTCTAAGAATCTAAACATTAGGGATGTATAATGGAGTTGTCTGCGGTGAAAGCATCTCAGAGCTAAACGTTGAGGAGGATCAGGTGTGATCTGGAGGTTGGGATCAGACCCGGGCAGGTGTTCTCATGGGGTGATGGGAAAACAGGGTCACTTGCTGGGCGATTCTTCTCTAATCTGATCTATGAGTCTTATCTGGCTCATCTCCTTCCCTCCAGATGCTTCTTGTGATTTTTGGCAAGCAGGGATTTCTCCAGATTTTCTTCAGGACAGTGTCTGGCAGAGAAGAGGGCTGTTTTCTTAAGCAGCCATGATTGTGTCTTGCTAATAAAATCCTTTTAATATTTTTTGAATGTGATGATTTTTTAATTGGCTCATTTCTGTAATATTTTTATAGTAAAAGAATTAGCTTTAAAATGCAAAGTGCTGTAATAGATTTTGTCTAATAAGTTCTTTATTGTTAATTCTAATTGATTTGAAACCAAATGAAATTAAGTACTAGTTTAACAAACAAAGCAGATGCAGCAAATACAATAGACTGTATACACAGTATTTAAAGACATTGAACAGACTCCGGCATTCCCCCCTCCTCCTACTTCAGCGGAGACCTAAAATAGGGCTGCTTCCTTTGGGACACTTGTGAGTTCAAAGGGAAAAGAGGGAAGGGATGCTGCAAAACAGAGGGGGTGTTTCCTACAGAGGATAAATAACATACAGTCAGATTGTTATGACCATGAATCTAGTTGGCTTACAAATCACTTGTTTGGTTTGCACTATCATTTCCCCTTTAACATATTTGAAATTTTGGAGTCTATGATATTCTGGTAAATGCAAAGTTTAACACAGGATAACAATAATTGTTTGCAATAATGATGTTTGCACAGTTTATGCTTTCCAAAGCAGTGTATGTGTGTTGGATTTTGTAGGATTAACCAAAATCATTTGAGTAATTTGTTGTTTGATTCACTACATTGTCTTTATTGTGCTGTGAATCTTTATGTATTGAGCTGTTCCAAGTGTATTTACATACCCCCTTTTAAGCATATGTTTTAGTGGCATGTCCATGGCCCCACTGAATCTCTGAGGAATTTATTTGTGTTCACAAAAAACAAACAAACATTTGTACATATGGGTGAGACTAATTGGTGTGTGAGTTAAGGTGTGTAAGTTTTGTGCACAAAACATTTATCTCAGAATAGCAGCATCCTTCAAGTAGTCGATTTGCCAGTTCCATCTGTTTATCAAGTGCACTGACTTTAGACTTACTTTGCAGCTGATTCTATCCCATAATCCCATTTGCTTGTACTGCTGTCCATTTTGGCTTCTTTGTGAGGTCCTTGTTTGCTTTCTGAGGACATTACGCACCTCAGGAAATTGTTTAATTCCTAAGGCTATGTTTTAGCTGGTCTCACAGGCAACTCTTCATTTTCCTGTACTTTGATGTATTTCAATTGTTTCTTGTTCATCTCTTTTATGTAAACATACATCGGTTTAAGCTGCATATTTTACTTTGAGTCAATGGCTATTGTTCTTGAGGCACGTGAACTAGTCATTTCACTGCCTTTAAATGACTTTGTGTAAACAACAGTCACAATATCAGGATGAGAGTGAATGGCGAAGAACAGAGGGTCACACTTAGATTCTAAAGCTTTTGCCTGTTGAAAGATTCCAAGGGAGTGTTATAATTCCCTCAGTAATGCAGTAGTATGTGCACTGTCCAGGAGGTCATCCATTTATTGCACAGAAACGCTCCATAGGAATTCTAGAAAAACAAGTCATTGAGTATCGGTTGCTGTTGTCCTTCTTCAAACACCTAAATGGAGGACAATTGTTTTTTTCCCTAAAGCTATACTATATATATTTTTTCCATATTAACCTAATTTGTACTTGACATATTAGCCTAAAATTAAAAAATAAATTAGAGGTGCTAAGGTTCAGCAATTTCCGGTTTCTTAAATCTTATTGGTTGATAGATCAAATACAGTTTCAGGACCAACAAAAAAGTCCTAATTGCAAAAATTACACAATGTACTTTAGGATCAAAAGCAATTGTTTTTCATATAGTGACCCATTACAGGGTGGTTGTAGCCCCTGTTCTCCCTTCAGCAGTCCCTTTTGTTATTCCACCATCTTTTGATGGAGTGGCCTAGGGACACATTCGCTGTGTGCTTGTGAGGGGTATGATATGTCTGGACACAGGCTGCATATTTCTTCACAGGCACAGGCTAGCAACATGCCCTTCAGACCCTCTGACCCTGCATTAGTCTAACCGTTATGTCGCTCTGCTGTAAACGGCGGGTAGGGGGATGGGGCAGGTCGTCCAATGGGGGACCCTTTTGGCTCTATTGTGACCCTCTTGTGTAGACTAATTAAATTTGGATTGCTGATGCCTCACATTTTGGCGCCTCTCTTTCACTCTTTGTCAGATGCCCCCTGGCACTGTAGCACAAGCTACCACATGTTTTTATCATATTAACACTACAGTAGCTGCGATTCTGGTGTTACCACCCTTTTCACGTTATGTTCTTCACATTTGTAACAGGGAAAACCTGTCCTTTCCCTTCCTCTCCTCATTACTGCATCATCAGTGCTGTGGTTCATTCTGTTCATGCTGGGCAATAGACAAGTGGTTGTGCCCCAGTGCATATTGACAACCATTTAACAGGAGCAGTCAGCTAAACGATTTTTCCAGTGCTGTACTGAATTAGCAGTAATCTATGTGGAACAGCCACAGCATTATCAACAACAGTGTTCTCAGGAAAATTGCTCAGTAACCTGAATGAAAACATGTCAAATTACTGTAGAAGCTTCAGCATTGAACGTCCTTAGCCATTTTCTTGATATGCGTAATGCAATGTTATTGGGTATTAGAGGTTGATAGGATTGAATTTTGGCCTCAAAATTGAATTAATAGTTGATTGAGTGAGAAAGGATAAAAAATAAAGCGAAAATATCCAACGGATGTCAAGGTTTGTTTCTTAGACAAACAACACATGCAATTGTGGTTACGATTTGGTGAGGATTTACATATTGGATTAGGTAAACTCAATGGACAGACCATCTGTAGTGTTGTTTTTCACAGTACATCAGAGAATCAATGCATAAAGAACACTTCATTGTGAAAAGCTTAAATTTGCCACATGGCCTTTGTTGTTTATTTGTGATGATAATTGCAAACTGCACTTTAGCAGATGGGTACAATGTGGCTGCATAGAAAACAAATTAAAATTGAAATTGTGATATGACTGTGCAGTTATTCATAAATAACATTTAGGGTTAAACTAGAATATTTCTTTAAAGTAAACAAATTATGACAAAAGCATGCTGATTATACATTCCAACAATACTACTAACAATTGTACTAAAACCAATAATTCAGTATTGTAATGTAATAATAGCATATATTCGCCTCCTGAATACGTTCTGTTGACAACAGAAACATTGAATAGATAAAAAAATCACAGAGAACATGCAGAGTAGATACTGAGTAGATACTGACAAGCATAAACAGTGACTGGTGTTTGCTGTATTTAAGTCAATGTGACTGTTCACAAGATTGATCCAGTAGGCACTGATAAGGACACTTTGAGACACTTGTCTTTCTACACCTGCTAGTTGCATAAAGAATCATACGTTCAGACATAGTGGATTTCCCCACACAGCCCGCTGTTGTCTAATCCAGCAATGTCATCAGATTTTATTCCTCACCTACACTTATGTTTTTGTATATTGTTTGACTTTACAGATATTGAATAAATTATACACTGACATGTATATGACCGTAATGATTTTGTAATCATACATTTGTTTCCTACATTTGTACATCCTACATACATTTGTAATTATACTCCCTACATACTCCCTACACATCAACTCTAACCTTAATATGGTTAAATATTAGTAGTAGTAATTCTTGTGGGCTAATATTAGTAGTAGTAATTAGTAGTAGTAATTGTTAGTAGTAGTAAACAAACCCATTGTATAGTTAAAATAACAGTATAAGTGTGATGAAGTCTTCAATAATTTCATCATTTTTCAACATTTTTACACAACATTTTTACTCAACATTTGTGTTTTCACATTCTAGTTTCACCAATTTAGAAGATAACAACAGCAATTAAAAAATTGATTAAATAGATATTAAAAATGGTACCCTAACCCAAAAATGAAAAAATAATAATAGAAATAGAGCCACATTGATAAGGTGTCGGCCAGCGGCACAGCTGTTACAACCTCAGCAATTGAAATAAAGGAAATCTGTGACACCGATGCGTGAAACACCTGTGTTTCACCTGTCCAATACTAAACACTAGCCATTTTGCCTCCATTTACAGGCTATAGGCACGATAAAACCGCATTAGAGATGCAGCCGGCCGCAGATGTTGCCTGTAATAAAGACAAATAGTGCCAGCATGCAGGGTGCCTCCGAATGCTGATGTAGGAACAGTTTATAAGCTTCTGAATAAGAGATAATAACCAGACCCATTAATGCAGACCAGATGTCACATTCACACATGCTCTCACTCTCATGCTTTTCACTCTACTACATTTATAACAGATATTCTGAGCTAACAGATCTGTACTGACATGGGTCAGTCAGTAGACTTTAGAAATTTTAACTAGACAGTAGAAATTTCAGGTAAGTAATATGGTCTAGTAAATGTTCAAGTAAAATTACCTACTGTAGCTTGCCAAGCTATAAACTACTCAAAATTCTCCCCAAAAATGACTCCGAAACATAGAACAGCAGATGTTTCATTTACATGATCTGACTAAATCAACTGAATTACTAGAATTCCTCATATAAAGGAGAGACACATATAGGAGCTACAATTACATAGTTTGGTAAACTGTTAAACTGTGGCATGATACTGTTTTCACGAAACATTGGTGTGGAATTTCATCACTCCACATGCTAATGTTGCACTCCCCAACACTGTCTTTAGTCTTTACTGACCAGGCCTGTGTAATATGTGCTTTCTGCTTGGCTTTTTGCATCTGCGCCTTTTGTTTAACGCTGTTGCACAGTCGTAAATCAGAATTGACTTATTTCCTCCGTGCCTTTGACACCTCTGGACTTATTTATGTATCCTTGTGGACTGGGCCTTTCGCCACCACTGCAGTTGAAGGCTAGTGCTGCCTCAGTACTTGAGCTCAGCAAAACGCCTCTTTATATTTACTGCAATCCCCCAGTCAGCATCAAGCCACACTAATATCTGCCAACAAAGCCTCCTACTGGCCCATACCACACAACAAAGGAGGGCCAGCAGTGCAGGGCAGTCCATGTAGTTTAACGGAGCATAGGGAATCATTTTGTAGTGACTTAAACTGCATGATTTTCAGAAGATAATATCTTAAAATTATTCTCCAGAAAGACCTTGTGTATGGCTTTAGAAAACATGGAATATAGCTTAGTTATATGGAATAGACTCCTTGCAGAGGACAAGTGGCCTTGGGGAATAGATGGATGTATACTTTTTTTAGACTGCTCACTGCTTTTTTTAGTTACTGTTTACATTAATTCATTTGTTTTATGTTTACCAAAGAAAGTAATCACGCAGGATTTACATGACACCCTAAGTGAATGATGACTTTATTTGGGTTAAATGTTCCTTTAGCATGATGAGAAACTTTTAACAGAGATAAAAGTTGGGTGAAGACCATGATTTATTGGTAATCAACTTCTGGGACTGCTATGTAATGGATTGTTGGTGAACATAGCATCATCAGAATTTGATTACAGGTCCCAATTTATTGCTAATTTTCCTATAATGAGCAACTCATTCAGCCCAAATTTCTGTTTGTGACAACAAATCTTAACACCATTATTAGTCAGTACCTGACAAACTTTTTTACCAAGATTGGTAATGTTAATTTTGCAAGATTATTTTTATGTGATCAAGGACTCTCTATATTAAAGTTTTTATTAAAGTCTTATTAAAAATGGTTTCAAAATCAGAAGCTCAATTCCATATTAAACATTAATAGATTATTATAAAATATATCTTATATATTTAATAATATTATAAATATAATCTTCCGTTTTTGAAGAATTAAATAATTAAATGTGGTCTGCAATTCATTTTTTTTCTTATTTGTCTTTCCAGCAGCAACTTAAATCCAGGATTTCTATTTGTAGTTCCTTCATATCTCTAAACTGAACCCTGCATGATAGCTCCCCAAGGCCTTTGGCCTCTTTGCAGAGAAGTGTTGTGGGTTAGCAGAAAACAGACTCCAGCAGTCCACTGTTCTACCACAGTTAGCATGTGATCCATCTCTCTGGATCATTAGATTCAGAGAGGGGCACGTTTGTTATTGACTGGTTCTCAGCAAACGTGGCTGCCAAGCCAAACACCCCCTGGCCACTCCATTCAATTTATTCATGAAGCGAAATATTTTAGCTCCAGCCCCTGGGGGTGTATTCATCATTCCCAAAGTAAATCTGTCCATATATTTGGGTCAATGGTACAACACGAGAAACATGAAGGCTGTGGGATGTGGATAATATGAAGGCAGGAACTGATTTACTGTAACTACTGTAACTTGTAATTCTGCATCAGCAATTTATTTACATAATTTGAAAATGAAAAAATGAATTGAAATTAAAATGTTTTAAATAACAAAAAAATAAAAGAACAACAGTTACAAATACAGGCCACATCTTCTTATGAAATTTCAGTAATTTTATTATGTGCAGATTAAGTCAAAAAATTGACATGACTAGAGCAGCATTTTAGCCATAGATTAGGTTTTGTTCCTGATTTGATCTATTTTAAAACAAAATGCATTTGAGAAGAAGCACGAATTATGGCAGCTGTTTACACCTACACATGTGAAAGAAGAATATTGACTGTTCAAAGCTGATATGATATCAGGGGTGGCCCATTGAATTCAGGTATTGATTAAACAGTTTAAACCAATTCGTGCCTACAGTGATCTGTGACATGGCTGCAGGGTCAGTATGGTATTTATAACACCAGAGAGAACTTAGGCCAGTTGGTTGTTTGTGGTAGGCGGGATAAGCATCTTCTGCGTAAGCCACTTAGTGCAGCACGTCAGCTCACCAACTAATGGTGATAACCTTTGTACCATCCAGGACATCAGCTATCTGTGGAGGCAACAAGCTTAAATTGGTTAAGAGTTTATTAGCATATATTTCCAGAGGTTTATATTAGTGTTTCACTTCAGGCAGTGTCCTTAGAAAAGGGTCAGTGGGTATGTTTATCGCAGATTCAATCTCACTGACACATGTAATTTAGATATGTCAGAGCACTAATCTATTACACATGCATATGTTTAGCATTTAGCATCTCAATGTCTCACTCACTGCTGTATTATATCTAAATAAACTTACGCAATCAATGTACGACTGAATTCCAGCCTGATTTACAGGGTTATAGATTTTCCTTTTATTTTTAATAACAAAATGTTGCAATGTTGCATCACAGTTCTTTCTTACCATTCTTAGTTATAACAGAACTCTTAGAGAAATAACAGTACAAACATTCATAAGCAGAATTTCAGATGCTTTTAATTTTTTTGAGCTCTTCTTTCTCCACAGTTAGAGATAAGCATTTTACTTTTTCAATAACCTCAATAAATGTGCATTCTAACAAGTTTAGGCTGGAAAATGAGAACATGCAATCTGTACCCATGTGTGTTTTAAAATGATTTTCTGACACATGGTGACTTTGAATCAGGTCGACATACCCCCTTTTTTTATAACGAATCATATCTACTTTTGTCTTGGTCACCCTCTACACTTCAATTTCATTGTGGCCTTGAATCCAGCACTATCTGCATCCTCTCTATGCTAATTTTATAGTTTCATCTTCTAACCTCAGTAGACACCAAGAGATCCAATCTCAACACAATCAGGGAGTCAAAGACGCTCATACAGCCAATATCCTGCATTCACGTTTAATCATACGAAAGATAACAGGGTCTGCTTATGGGTTAGAGGGGAACTTTTTAGTACCGGTCTGGAGTCGTCTGTGTGTTATTACGAGAAAGGATTTCATTTTAGGGCCAGTCTGCTTTTACGTTTTATGGTGACCTTTAACCTGGCTGTATTTCTGCGCTCTATTGGCTTTTTGATTTATTTTCTCGCTGCAAATCAACCAGGCAATAGTGAGTGTGAAATTGATAGATATATACTTTCATAAAAAAGCATAATAAAAATTTTTGTGCAACATATGGCACCCATTTTGGTGGAGGTTTATGTTAGACCAGGCCTTGAGATACTGGCAAACCATAGTTACTCTATTCTAAAATCCTAATAAGCTGCATAGGCTACATAGCTGTCCACATAGGTTGCTTTCCTCCTAAGGGTATGTTCGCGTCATGTCTAAATACAGGCGCAAACATAAGTGCACAAAATATGTGATGTGAACAGCCCTTAGGGCAGCATTCTAACTGAAACACAATCAAATCAAGTCTTTGTAACAAATATTTTCCTGATGAATTGGCAGCACTCATTGAAATCGTACAGCTACAATCACAAGCTTTAGCTCACAGTCTCATATGAGTTTCTTCATTAATTATCCTTTCTGTTCAGCTCTTCACATTCCTAATGTGCTCAAAATGGTTGGGTCCAGCTTTCAATAACACTTTAGCTGCCAAGCTGCTACCCGCTAATACTTGCCAGTGCTGTGTGATTCTGTCCACTCAGCCAATCCCAAACCTTCTTCATTACTATACACAGTCTAGCCATTGTCTGTCTTTAGAAATATTCTATAATAACCAAGCTGAAATATTCTATATTTTAATGTTAAATTATTTTCCCATATTCCAGCCTGATATGCAGAAATAACTATAATTTATATATAGTTTAATATATATTAATATATAGATTTCATTAATATATAAATTACAACCAATGATGTAATTTGAGACCTGGAAGAAAGATGTGTCTGACCTGGAAAAAAAGGTGTGTTCTGTTAGAGAAACCTGTTATTAATTAAATATTTTTGCCATTCCAGCTGGTGACAAATTGCAAAAATGTATAGAATGTGAAGTAAATTAACCATAGTTTAATTACAATGTTTACAGTTTTATATTGCAATGCAATCGCAATAATGATCTGATAAGATCTAAGCACAATTATTCGTCACCTATCATTCAGTTTTGATCAGTTTCCTTTTGTAGGCAACATTTTTTGAGTCTTTATATAAAAAGAAAAATGAATGCAGAGATAAGGAGTCAAAACAATGTCTACTCCAGGGGCCTAATTAGGTCAGTGTGTTTTACATCTCTGAGAACTCATTTAGAATTCTGCTTCAGATTCGGAATATGACTTTGATGTGATTATTCCATCCCCCAACTCGTGCTCTAATATGTCTGTATCACATAGTGCTGGTGAGCGTGTCTTCCATGTACACACCTATGTTGAGTGTGATATGAAGTGTTCCATAAAGAGCTTTATGACACATCCGCCCAAGTGGGTCCTGTATCGTATTTTTAAAACCGGTATTTTGAACTGGCATTGGAAACATTGGAAGGCACAAAATTGTCCTGTTGTTTGTGTTTTGTGTGTTTGTCTGTCTCACAGTGAGGGTCCATAAGACGTAGCCAAAACTGGAGCCTCGAGAGTGCTGCCATAAATGTCTATGGACAGTTTCAAAAGATTACCCATTAACTCACAGTACAATGGCTCTGCTTTTGTCATGGAATCAAGTGTTTGCCAAGCTTATCCACTGTTATCTCAGCAACATGAAGTCTTTCATGCAGGCAAGCTCCTTAGTGTGTCTCATTTATTCCAGCTGATGCTGTTGGCGGCTTCGCTACCTAAGAACTTTCCTTTTTTTAATTAATCTGTTTTAATACAACACATTTAAATGGGGAGTAACATGCATTGTTTGCGGAGCAGAATGGGGACAAGGTCAAGGGCCATAGATATGCAAACACATCTGCTGTTATGTGTGAAGCATGTGAGATGTTGGCTTTGTGTCAGAGCAGCCAAACTGTAACTTTTTAAAATCAAACAAGGCATGATTGGCTAAATCATATAAAAAGATTTCATAAAAGAAAAGACAATTTGCATAAGAAATTGAACCCCTTATATGTTTGCATTGTCACATTATTTGCATTGTAACACTATGTTAAGCACATTTTGCAAACAGTTTTTTCACTATAAAGCATTTTTATGTTTTTAAGCTATTTCTAATTTTTTTATTCTAAGTAACAATTCTTATTGGCTCCTCAATACTGTCATACTGTCATAATATTCAGTACTGCAATACAATTATTTTTTTTTAAAATGAGAATCACAGATTAAAGGCACTGCCTTTAAATCTATGATTTTTCTTTATTAATACAATAATGACACTGCAATTTTCTTTTGTATTTTTTTTGCATTGAAATTTGACCCACACATTTCCTGATGGGTTTTGTACTCCAAATTCACTTCTCTGCCAGTTCACACCACAAAAACAAAGTCTTTGCAAGAATCGCACACAGCCCTTGTTTTATTCCAAAGGGGGGTTGTCATGGAAACACAGCACTTAAATTCTCTGTGCAGACGATATAAAAGCCCACAGAGGTGCATCAGGGTGAAAAAACAACAAGCCTTTTCAATTCCTCTTTCCTTTTTTAGTGGCTGCCTCTTTTTTTAACATGTCTATCTCTCTCTCTTTCCTTCCGTCCTTGGAATGAATAAAGCAAATATTTATAAGTCATTTCTTTGCTTGGAATTTATGCAAATGACTGTTTGCAGACTGTATTAGGGGCACTGGACTGGATTGTAAGATTGTTTCGGGGAGCTGGCGATATCTGAGGCTATTCCGTCAAATAGTCACCTGCGCAATAGAGAGAGAGAGACGGGGAGAACTGCAGTTAACGCAGCAGAAAGCGCCTTCAGTGAGGATCGCATAGCAACAGTATATCTGAAAACCACAGAAACAGATGCATCTCATTGAGGAAGACCAGGGCAGATGTGTCAAAGGTAGGAAACAATCAGGACCTACACAGCAGAGGGAGTCACAGTGTTCGCTAATGAACTTTGAACTGGAATGCCGTTCCAGCATTTCCGAGAGCACAGTGATTTAGCAGCCAGGGATTGTATGCGCATTATCTTTAACCGTAGACGTCTGTGTCAGAAGGGAATCTGCAGTTTATTTTGGAATGTTGTCTCTGGGTAAGGGGTGGAAACCTCTAGAAAATCTATAACAACAGAAGATAGCTTGTGGAATCTATGTCTGTTATGAAGAGAGCGTGTACACATGGAAAACAATTGTTTTGCCTTGAATGTATGAGGCTCTGAATTACTACCACGTAAAATTTACTATCGTGTGCTGTACAACAGAACATTTAAGAGACAGTGCCGATTCGTTAAATGTATAAAAAGGTTTGAGGTACAAACTGTACAAACTGAAGCAATAAGAAGCTAGATTTGCTGTTGTCTGCTGTTAGGTGGGATGCATAAATTAACCGACCCACCCTGGCCCACTTTTTGCCTGGTGGTGAGCTGCCGATTAGACACAGTGTCATCTCACAATGGGACCATCCAGCTCTTGAGTCTCTTTGAAATGTCAAGCATCTTTTGTAGGTCTGGATGTGGGTCACACACAGTTCAGAACATGTTGGTATTTAGAGGGATATTTCACACAGTACAGGTGAAAATGCACAAATTGTACGATTATATTGTTTGGATCAATTGCAGTGATTTTAAGTGCTTTCAATTATATATAAATATATATTATTATCTGTTATCTACTGTGTATATGTGTTTATATTATATATAACATGTTATTCATGACTTGTATGAAAATGCATGAATTGTATAATATTTGAATAATTTAATAATTCTGAATTTATATTTTCTCCTATACCACAAATTGTAAAAAACAAATTCAGTTTTCATGAACAAAATTTAATTCTTTGTGTCGCTATTTTACTCTTTTTTTTTTTTTTTTACAATGTGGCACTTTTGTGTAGTGTATTTTTAGTTGAAAGAAAGAGGAACAAAGAGACAAAATAGCCTTCACTGTGAAGAATTCATCCATTATGTTCTCTCAGTACATACGTCCTCATGTGCCTCAGTACTGGAGGTCCTGATATGTTCAGATTCAAACGCAGTACAGCTTGTCTGAAAGCAATCACAGCCGTGATCTTATCTGTGTATATGCAGACAGCAGCGAGACTTCATGCCTTTGTGTGTCTGATCATGCTACTCTTTAATAACATCTTTTATGAGCATGTGTGAAAGACTCTGTCACACCAGCATATCCTGGATCAACAGCGACGGTCATGCTCTCAAATCTCTCTTTGCTTCTCATGTCATGTGTTTATCCCACGGACAGCATTACATATTGACATGCTGTCTGCTGCTTGTCCAGTACAATCTCCTGGGTATCGCTTCACGTTGTATTTTGAAAGGTCTCCGGATTCTCCTGGTTTAGAAGATGATATTTGATGGAATAATGTTATTGGTTGGTATTTGAGGGGATTTACACATCAATGGGGTGGTGATTGGAGGGTAGGAGGGTATGAGGGCCTAGGTCAGCAGGGTTTCCTCTTTCCTCCAAATCATTTAGAGACGCAGGTTGATCTTGAATGGTTTGGTTGACATATTAAAGTTCACATGTTTCTTTTTAGAATGGCAATCAGTTATTTTAATTAATAGAATCTCCAATTGCCTCAATATAGAAGATGAAATTTGAAAGTGTAATTTGTTCTTCTATATCTCCTTCACAGCTGATATCATATCAACAGTTGAGTTCAACCCCACAGGAGAACTCCTGGCCACTGGGGACAAAGGTGGGCGAGTGGTGGTCTTCCAGAGAGAACAGGAGGTAATTCTGAGTGGATATACATAATCAATAGAATACAATACACATAATCTACAGATTATTACTACCCAAGGTGCCCCGTCCCTATAATGAGTATATATGTTAAAATATGGCTCTAAACTATGATAGAATGTGCAATGTTGTAAAAATTGTTATGCACAAAAGTTATGCACCTGTGACCACACTTCATCCGAATTTTAAAATCAATGAAGCCATACAGCATAAAGTTGTTGAATAGAAAACACTGTTGTTGTGTATAGCTGGCATAAAACATGCTTAGTGTATTGGAAATTATCATTTCTTAAAATGGATTTGTGGTTATGGCATTTTGTACAACAGCACCCAACCCTACCTGCCGATAATGTAGAGATGCCACTGCCCCTTTCAATAAGTAATGCTTTAAATATCCTTTTACATTTCACATTAGCTATTTTTGTGAGCTATCCAATATGTTGTGTCTGGAAACTGTCTGGAAACCCCCTCAATGTTTTGTCTAGTGCCACAAAAGTGAGAAACCCCCGCTGTACACCCCTCCTCTAATCACACCTGCATCATCTTTAAAGAGATTTCATGGTGTCTGTTAATCCTCACACCATGATTCATGACCCACCCTGTATCAGACCCCCTTTAACCCCCTCAGTCCCACAGAGGGCAAATCTGTTTCCATTAATACCCCCATCTTCTCTCTGCCTGAGTTCTGCTTATTGATTTAGATGCTTCCCAAGGTGAAAACCTGCCCTGAAGGTTTCCATGGTTTGATTGGTATTGAGATATAACTCTTACCCCGGACCACCGTTGTGCTTTGAGATCACAACCCACTTCACATACGTTTTATGGCCATTAGGAACAAAGAAAAGTAGAAAAAAAAATGTAGGTATGAAACCTAAAATTTTAGGTTATTATTATATCCATATTAGCATTATGGCAGTTAATGGTAATACAGAGAGATTTAAAATAAACCAGTGTTTAAGATTTCTAATTATGTCCTGTATTCGTAATTAGCTTCAAGCATTTTTATATTGAAAGCTTTATGAAGTGTCCTCACGGGTCCTCAACGATATGGGATGCATTTGTCATGCATGATAAAAATGGAATAGGCAATTAAATGAAAGCAATGTTATAAAAGTAATGTAATGTCACATTTTACCTTTTCAACAATGTATTAATCTTTATATATTTGCATTAGCAGGCTTGGACAATTTTGTCTTGTTTTGAATCATAAACCCTCTCTTATTGCAGAGTAAGAACCAGCCTCATCGTCGGGGGGAGTACAATGTTTACAGCACCTTTCAGAGCCACGAGCCCGAGTTCGACTACTTGAAAAGTCTGGAGATTGAGGAGAAGATCAATAAGATCCGCTGGCTGCCTCAACAGAATGCTGCTTATTTCCTCCTCTCCACCAATGGTGAGCAATAACAATGTTTTTCCAGCTAGGAAATATCTGATAGTTTTCACTTTTTATTTTTTACAATTTTCCCAATGGCATTTGGCAACTATTTTTGGCTTATGTACTTTGACAGCCCCATCACTGAGGCTTTTTTTCTGACATTGAACCATTTTGCCCCAAACTGAACTACCACAGCTAGACAAGTAAATAACAGAAATCTCTAGGAAATATAATTATAAATTTTTAATGTAGCAAACTCTTCAGATAAAAACTCACATTCATTGGTTTTTAACACTAGATGGCAAACATTCAAGTTGAGTGCTTGTTTTGGACACAGTGGAGCACTTGGGGATACTGGCAACTGCAGTGTTTAATCAGGTTAATTGTGAGACATTGATCTTAGCCGATTTATCTCCTGTCTGTTTTGTGTCACTCTGGCCTCTTTCCATGGAATTAGCAGATTGCAAAGTTTTTCTGATCCTAACATCACTAAACTGCTTCCCGTGTGGCCACTAACATCATATCTTTTCCCAGATAAAACTGTGAAACTTTGGAAAATTAGCGAGCGAGATAAAAGACCAGAGGGCTACAATTTGAAGGATGAAGAAGGCAGAATCCGGGACCCCACCACCATCACGGCTCTGAGGGTAAGTTATTTTCCCGATGTCTGTTGCTGTAGTTGTCTCAACCTCAGATGCCCCCGGACCACCCAATGGCCCACCAAGGTTAATACAATGAAAGTTTTCCAATTTGGCATCAGTTCTTGGAAAGGTACCAGAGTTTTATATGAGGCAAAAATTTAACATCCAAAATCTGTTGCTATTGTTTTGTCACTGTCTGGTAGTGATAATTGTATGATATAAGTAAATAAGTGAATATCAGTTTACATTTATAAAAATTTCTTTGGCCATTAATTGTTTCAATCCAGTATGATTTTTGTATGCGCAAGGAGTCTAACAACAGTCGGTGCTCCTGATCTCACTATCAATGAAGAAACACAAACAAATGAGACAAAGAAACAACAGAAAAACTGTTCATTGTAACTGTACCGAATCTGTTTTTGATAAACCTGTGACACATACAAACAAAACTGCCATGTGAGACAGCAGGAGAAGAGTCTTTTAAGCATATGGAGAAAGGGAGCTGTGTGTCTTAATATCTTGGCTCCAGTATGTGAAGAATAAATAAAGGTCAAGCTCTGCTGTATTTTGGCAGCCATAGCTTCCACCCCCAAAGTGTAAGAGGCTACTCCCTGCACACCAGAGGAGGATTGTGGGTTGGCAGGAGTTTCATATCTTGCCAGTTGCAGCAGACAGGAAGGGGGCTGTGGGTAGTGTTGAGACATTATCTTGTAAAAGGTTTGGTGAGCCCTTGTTTGAGGATGGAGACCAGAGACCTGTGCATCTGTCAGTGTGGACCCACAGGAAGAAACCCACTGCATACATGGATTCACACCGTGAAAGTGGAATGTGTCCAGGTGTGACCTGCTGCTACAGCTGGGGGCAGCTGATAAAATGTCACTATATTGTTGTTTTGATGCTCTGGTTTTCTCTCAAAAGTATCAGAAGATTTTCCAAGAAACTGGCACAAAGGTTGCACTTTTCTGTGAGGAATGGGTGGCATAGTTAAATTACAGCTTTGTAGAAAATATGCACAAACTTGTCGTGACAAAACTGTGGCTGACCAGTTAGTGAATTAGTGCTTCACTTCTTGAGCTGTAGTGCTCATCTGGGCAACACAGGTTTGCATCCTGCCATTTTCCAGTCCTACAGTAATCTGTAATCAAAACAACAACATGTTCTCATCTTGTGCCTCAATCAATGGCTACAGTAAGGAGTTTAGCATGGAATTGTTTTGTTGCTTTGATTCAATTCAGTGCTACTAATGGTGCAAAAACAACAAAATGTAGGGCAGGATTATGTTTCATAAGAGATGATTTGCAATAACATGCACTGATACATCATTTAAAATAAGACCAGGAATGTGTGTAAAGAAGGTAAACGGGGTCAGTTTTGATTTCATCTTGGCTTTAAACATAACTTTAAGTTAAGATAGATTGTACATAGAAATTTTTGGGTTACCAAATGTGGAACAAGTCCAGGCATGAAAAACTGCATCCATTATTCATTTTACATTGATTTATCACTGCCTCTCTCTGTGATATATTGACTCTGGATAGAGGATATATTTAGCAGTGTTTCTGAGACGGCAGTATTGTGTTTAAGGCAGCAGTTTTTTTCCTTAACTAACAGTGCAGCCACGGGAGATCAAAGCTGAAGGGCTGAAATTCACTCCCACATGTTTTGTGTGTGTGTGTGTGTGTGTGTGTAAGTGGGGCATTTATCACATTGCACACACTGAACAGAAAGAAAAGGAGATAAAGGGGGTGGATCCCTCGCAGGCAGTCCACAGGGTACATCTGCCCCACCAGCAGACAGTTATCCAGCGCAACGAGGGGCTAACCGTGTTTACTGCCTCCTGAACAGGAAGGGATTCACCCAGCAGATATGTTTCTGCTGGGGGAGGGGCTTGTCAATACCAATACAATGAAATACAAGACATCTTTAGGAAAATATGTGCGCTTTATGCTCGAGTCTCAGGTAAAATCAGTTGTTGGAATGTTTTTAGACCAAGAAAAGCTAAGAAATAAGACACACATACTTTCTTGCTCTGACAAATGTGTCAAATTTTAGTGTAGAATGCTATTTCATATGAAAAAATATGTAATACTAAATATATAAATTATGTATATTTTGTGTATAGTATAAACAAAAATATGCATTTTTTTTAAAAAATATTTGTATAATTTCTAATAAATAACAGCCTGGTGTCCTTGTTTTAGTCAAAAAGCACTTCATGTAGTAATGGCAGTACAAAATATATTTTACATTAAACAATAGAGCATCCCTTTCCCCACCCCCACCCTTATATGGAAATAAAGATGGAGTTCCCATGTGTGAGGTGATAATGACCTGCCTCAGCAGTGTGTCACCCTCCTCCACCCCCAACTGATGGCTGATGAGCGTTCATCATCTCCACACTAAGCAGGACACGCTCTGCCATGCTGCTTCGGTCATTAATGGAGGGCTACGCCTATAAAGCATGTCATGGGGGAAGAGATGCACCACCCCTGCTGTGACGTACATGCAGGAACATCCCTTAGATTAGTCATTATTAAGGAGATGCTAGACCCACGCATCCTATTACCACACTGCATTGTGGGATCTCGTCTTCACACATCTCCAGATCTTGACAGTGAAGTTTTGGGATCTGATGGATACAGGTGTGGAAATGTAATTAGCGAACAAAAGACGACCTTTGTGTTTTCAGAGGCTGGTTCTATTGTATGCCATGGTATTGTTAAGAGGCCATTGGCACATTTTCCTGCAAGTTGTATAACTTAAAAGAAATAAGTGGT
The DNA here is from genome assembly GCA_036877545.1 of Yasuhikotakia modesta. NCBI lineage: Eukaryota > Metazoa > Chordata > Actinopteri > Cypriniformes > Botiidae > Yasuhikotakia > Yasuhikotakia modesta. Next base: position 5,147 of record JBAJNP010002032.1, on the reverse strand, counting down.
GTAAAGTTGCTAGGTTTTGAATAATAAAAATTATTTTGGCCTCAGGCCAAATATGGGCAGCATATTCATGTAATTAAAAAATACATGATATATTTCCAGCAAGACTTTAAGGCAAGTTTAAATTCTTGGTATTGAGCCTTAATATTCATTACTGTGATGTAAAAGATTTAGAAAAGCTCTAAGGCACTGTAGGCTGCTATACTATAAACTTCACTGTGGGTTTTGCCTTACAACCTTCTATATGTCCTGTATATGCAATAATTAATCAATAATAATATCCCAAAATATCTGCATTGTTAATATTGTCACTGTGCCATTTTGTACCCTCCCCGACCCTGTGTCTTCTCTATACCATTCTAAGGTGCCTGTGTTGAGGCCAATGGACCTGATGGTGGAGGCAACACCACGCCGCATTTTCTCTAATGCACACACCTATCACATTAACTCCATCTCAGTCAACAGCGACTATGAGACATACATGTCCACAGATGACCTGAGGATCAACTTATGGAACCTGGAGATCACAAACCGAAGCTTCAGTATCTTTTCACAGTCAATCATTATTAGAAAAAAATGAATTTACAGTATAATTAGAATGAACACAAGACACAAAGACACATAAAAACGGAAGCTAAGGATTCTGCTAAACCAACAAATCAACCAATAAACCACCAGCAGACTTTCCCAGCTGTCACTTAATTCTGACTGATAGCACCTCTGTGATGTACATTACATCCATTACCTTTTATCAAGTATCCGTCATTAATCGTGACCCCTGCCTGGTCTTCCCAAAGGTAGTGTCTGGCTTACTGAGGCACACGTGATATCAATCGTCATTGATTTCCATTGTGAAGGACCCTGCAGAGCTGAAATGAGAAGCATGGTTATGGGCTACAGTCGCTTAAGCTTGTTTCAACCAAAGCTCTCACTGTAAATGTGTGATCCTCATACCAGGCCCACAATTGATGACCTGTCACTGCAAAAAACCAAGGAACTTGCGGGTTTCTAAAATGTTTCTGTTAATGACTTTATATATTGCTACAGACGGTACAGGGCCTGTATAGGGCCATATGTGTATCATACAGGCTCATTTATTAGAAGTGACATTTATTGATTAAGGAATCTTGGGATTTCTTCACTTGTGTGGATGTTGGAAGTCTTGGATGTTGTAGTTCCTTTACTCTGCTCACTCAGATATTGTGGACATAAAACCAGCCAACATGGAAGAACTAACGGAGGTGATCACAGCAGCAGAGTTCCACCCCAATCAGTGCAACACATTTGTCTATAGCAGCAGCAAGGGCTCCATAAGACTGTGTGACATGAGAATGTCAGCGCTGTGTGATAACCATTCAAAATGTAAGTTTATTTTGTGTGTGTGTGTGTTTTTTTTAGGTCTTATCTGTTGACAAGTGTAAGTGAATATTACACTGCTTTTAAACAGTTGAATGACTAAAGCCAAGTTGAATTTGAAAGTAATCCTTGAAAGTAGTGTCAGACAGAATCTTTAAGAACCAGGCCCGGAATTACACTAGATTTGCTAAGACCAACACTGTCTTTGGTGAAAATTGAGGCCCCAGGCTGTAATCCAGGTTCAGACCAAAATTTTGTTTTTAGACCCAGATGTAGATAATGAGCCAAAGACCATAAGATCCAGAAGTATATTAATGACACCTTGTTTTTATTCCATTAGTATTCGAGGAACCAGAAGATCCCAGTAATCGCTCCTTCTTCTCAGAAATCATCTCCTCCATCTCAGACGTAAAGTTCAGCCACAGCGGGCGCTATTTAATGACCCGAGACTACCTCACAGTGAAGGTGTGGGATGTCAATATGGAGAACAAACCTCTGGAAACTTACCAGGTGCTGAATCCCCACAATAAGCTATAGTCAACATGGACCTTTTACTGAAGATACATTTGAAATTATCGTGCTATGACTTACTGACTGTAATGTGTTAATTGCTTATAATTGTTTTTTACTTGACTCAATTTTTTATAGGTACATGACTACCTTAGGAGTAAACTATGCTCTCTGTATGAGAATGACTGCATCTTTGACAAGTTTGAATGTGTCTGGAATGGATCTGACAGGTACATCCAAAATCACATCACACCAAATTTTGGAATTAGATTTTGGAACTATGTACTGATCATTTCCCAAACAACATCCTGCAATTTACTCATTGCTTACATTTATTACTAAAAATCCTGCAGCCAAAAACAATCATGTTATGAAAAGTAATCATCTTATTTTTCTCCTGTTAGTGTCCTAATGACAGGTTCCTACAACAACTTTTTCCGTATGTTTGATCGAAACACTAAACGTGATGTGACGCTGGAGGCCTCACGGGAAAACAGCAAACCCAGAGCCATCCTTAAGCCGCGCAAAGTTTGTGTCGGCGGCAAACGCCGCAAAGACGAAATCAGTGTGGACAGCCTGGACTTCAGTAAGAAGATCCTTCACACGGCTTGGCACCCAAGTGAGAACATCATTGCTGTGGCTGCCACCAACAACCTCTATATATTCCAGGACAAGGTCAACTAATGTGTAGCTCAGATGTGTCCAGGAGCTATTTCTTGACAAGGACTTGGTATACAAAAACTGGACTGATTAAGAGTCGACAGGTCTTCAAGAGAGGAACATCCAAAAGTCCTCTGCCTTCACAGCACTATTTGTACCGCACTGAATATAACCAAATGTAAAACTGCGCTGCGAACCATGGACAATGAACGTTGGACTGCTGTATTTTCCAGTGTTCTCGCTGTAGCTTTGGTTGCACAGCAATTCAGAGGATTCTTTTCAGGTTACTAAAGGCTCTTTCACATGACTTAAGTGACCTCTGCTGCCAGCAAGAAAGAAAGCCAGAAAGGAAAGTTGTTGCTAAGTAGCAAGAAAGTAGGACTTTGACCCAACCAAACAAAACGTATTCAAGCTTCAGAAACTCTTAACATCAGGACTAGCTTTACAATTTACCATACTTGGCCTATGAGGGTCTTGCCAAATCAGTTTGTGTTGATACATACAGCATAAATGGCAACCCATATAATGATACATTGTGCTAATTGACTGATAACTATTGGTTGTCAACAGCCAGCACTTAACCTGAGCTTAGTGCTATAAAAGTTTGAAATTTTGCTCCATACAGTTCAATGCATTGGTGAACACTGAGTTGAGTCAAGTGAAAAAGCCTTCAAGTAACAGAAAGTAATGTTGTGATTGATGCAAATCAGTATTCAGCCAGCATCATCCGATTCTGGAACTTGACAGGACTGAGGAAGCCAATGGCTATAATAGAATCTGTTGATGTTGCCAGGCTGCTGTGGCCATGAGGTATCTACCAATTCTTCAGCTTAGACATTTTGTTTAGTATCTTACCTCATGAAGGGACACGCATCATTTCAGAACCCAGCTGTGGGTTAATAGATGCAAAAAAAAACAAATGAATGCCGTAAGTCAAAGTAGCAAATGTTCTAACATTATAATTTTTGTTCTAATTTTATAATGAAATGTGATGGTGGGGGGGGAATAAAAAATCAGGAAACATTCTGTTTTCTTTGATGGTCAAACAATTCTCATAAAAGGAAAAAAAACAGCATTTATTTCCAGTTAATGCATACAGAAATACAGGAACAGTCAAATCAAACCACTTTAAGAAACATTTTAAATACACATATGAATGGTATATAAGTCAATTCACACACTTGTTTTAGCAGCCTAATACAACTGATAATCCAGATCATTGCCACAAGTGGCTTCAACTCCAAGTGTGACGGATGTACAAATGCATTCACTTAACCCTGCCTGATGCTTGAATTTCATAGATTGACAGTAACAGTTTGCTTTGTGCTACCCTACAACTAGTGAGAGTACAGGAAATTATCTTGTACAGCTTAGTTAACACAAATGTTTTAAAGTTAGACTGTGTCTTTAACACTGCTATGATGACAGCAGGACCGACTTGCTTGGAAGTTCAACATAGCAGGATCTCACTTTGTAGAGCGGCGCGTAGGTTCCGATGCAGTTGGAGGAGGTGGTGGTCCTCTGCGGTCCAGATCCTCAATGTAGAACATGATCAGTTTGCGGCGTTCCTCTGGGACACAGTCTAAGACCAGGTAACGTTTGTCATTTTGCAGGATTTTCTCAATGTCCTTCAAGTGCTGGTCTGATTCCTGGATTAGCTTCCGTGATCTAGAGAGAGAACATGAGATGAAGAAAACTAATCATACAAGATGACAATGGGACTACTTAAATTTTGTCTATGGAAAAGTTTAATTCTGAGACCTATTATCGACTCATGTTATTCACACAACTGACATTAGCAAAGAACACAAAGATGTTTTGAAAAATGTTTACACCACTCATGTTTACACAAAAGCATACAGTGAGCAGTTAAACATACAGAGGCCTGTTAAACAAACTGCTATTCTTATCAAGCTCCAAAAATTAAAGACACTTTATAATACATTTATTTACCACATACATGCTGTAAAGTTGAAATTACATTTAAAGTATCTGAATGCAATTACACTCTTGACCTTAACCCTAACAATGTACTAAAAGCTGTATCTTATTTAAGTACACTGTGGTTAGAAGCACCTAACAAAAATAACTATAATAATATAATAAAAAAACACCCCATCAATGTGCCAAGCTTTCTGAAGTCAAAAAGGTAAGATAAATTCCATGGTTTGTTCATACATGGGTTTAGAACATCATGAGGGTCAGTAATGAAGTTTGGGTTCCTTTAACCTGTGGTGAAACAAAAGTAACACACCTGTATGTGATGAATTTGGTTTCTTTCAAGAGAGTTCTGAAGTCAGCCTTTGCTGTAATGTATTTGTCCTTGATGTAATCTTCAAATTCCCGTTGTTTTTTCTGAAAGTTAAAGAAATGACAGATATATGAACAGACAGTAATATGATGTACAGGTCCTTCTCAGAAAATTAGCATATTGTGATAAAGTTCATTATTTTCTGTAATGTACTGATAAACATTAGACTTTCATATATTTTAGATTCATTACATACAACTGAAGTAGTTTAAGCCTTTTTATTGTTTTAATATTGATGATTTTGGCATACAGCTCATGAAAACCCAAAATTCCTATCTCAAAAAATTAGCATATCATGAAAAGGTTCTTTAAA
>JBAJNP010002031.1:38658-52496 GCA_036877545.1 Yasuhikotakia modesta | reverse complement strand
CACTGTGGAAAGGTAATTAGAAGTGAACTGTAAAGTAAATCTGACTTACACAAATCTTAGGTGGGCGATTGTGGCGTCTAATTCTCTCAGGAAAGCAATCAAGGATTTTTATGTAAAAACTTAGCAGTCTGAGCTCAGCAGACTGTAGCCAACAAGTGCTATATATGGTAAATTTTGCCAACAACACTTCTGAGCTCTTTACACTCTTCCTCAGCATCAGTCATAAATATCAGGCTCTCATGTTGACTGTGTGCCCACATGCTTCCTGTCTAAAGTGATGACTGTAATCAGTGTTTGAAACGCCTGAGTGACAATATATTTATGTTTTTATGCATGAAGCTGCTGGATCAATTTGGTCACTTCCTGTGGAGTGGGGCTAGGCAACAAAACGTGGCTGATTGTACTGATGGAGAGAGGGTGTATAACAAGATAAAGGACTGGAAGTAGCATCCACTTTGATACATAAAAGAAGTTGTTATGATAAACACAGCAGCCATGTGATTGGATAGCTGATCTGATTGACCTGAGGAAAAACGAGAACAGTAAAGGTTTAAGAACCAATCCCTATGGAGTGCAGGGTAAGAGGAAAAAGACTTTTCCAGCTGACTTGGTACAAACTGTTGTCCAGGTACTGCAAGATATAAGCTGGAGAAGCAATGACCTGGAAATGAGAATCTCAGAGATCAATACTTTGTTGTTGACAGAATCAAATGCTGCCAAGAGATCCAGAACAAACAGTAAGGAGTTAAGGAAGGGCAGTGGCTGACGTGGGGTAAACGTAGTTACTGTGGAGTGACTGGATTTGAGCCTGATGGATGGGGGTCAGGCAGGTTATTGAACACAATCAAAATAACCACAAATGAACACAACAAACCAAAGATTATTCCTGGCAAAGAAAACAAGTGGAAAGGAGATTAATGCTTAAAGGGACAGGTTACCCAACATTTAAAATCACCCACCCTTATGTAACAGTGTTAGAGACTGACGTTCTCAGTCACCATTCACTTTAATGACACTCCCATACAATAAAAGCGAATGGGGACTGAGACTGACTTTTTTCTTGGAAAAAAAGAAAGAAATGACCATCATGTTTTGAAAAACACAGAGGGTGAGTAAATAATCCCATTATTTTCATTTTTGACTGAACTATTCTAGACTGGATGTTATTTTTAACACATTTCCCAAAGCAGAGACAAAATTACAACTTCCCCACTGGAGAAAAATATATTGCTTAGCTGAGAATCCATGATTAGAAGATTACAATCAACAACCAATAAAACTGATTCCTCATCTGAATTTAATTGTAAACATCGGTTTCATATATTGCAAATCCTAAACTGCAAACTCAAGTGAGTTAGGAATTATTCCTCTCAGCAAAATGTTAACTACAAAATTCAAACAAAAGACAACATTAAACACTAATAAGTCTCTCAGCATTTTACATCTCGCTAATAAAAAATGTCTAGGTAAAATTGTATCTATATACGGGTGACTTTTATTCGTGTTATGATTTAATGATGAATCTTTATGCACTGCACTGTACAGCTCATTGTCTGGTTTGCAGGCTGAGAAGTGTTTGAGTTTGAGCACATAACAGGGCTGAATATGTGCTCCAGTCAGTAATATATATCTTTTATGTATGATATTTCGTCTGTGCAAGAGCTTCTGAAACAAAAAAGGCTGAAAGCAGGTCGTTAGAGCTGATCCTTTTTTACCCTCGCCACTCTCTCATTATGCGTCTTATTTCTCCTGTTGTCTGACTCCTCCACCCTATCTATCCATCCTGCCCTTCATCCATTCTTCCGTCTCCAGTCTCTTTCTTCTCTGTTGTTCACAGCAGGCAAATGAGAGGCGGCCCACTCATCATAAAGACAGAAAGACGCTCTTACGCAATGTGTTTTCCACCTTCCCGGATACTGTATCCAGTACGGCTCTGCCATTTAGGCAAAAACCTCCTACTGTGGTTCTTTTGACAAATAAAGGGATATGAAAACATTTTGCACTTGAGATCGGTGGCAACAACTTGCTGCTGTTAATAAATAAAAAAAAACTGCACTGAAACGGCAGCGTTTGTATTTGTAGCAATTTGTGTGAAAATGTAATTTACTTCAATGTTTTCCTGTCATAATTTCTAAACTTTTAAAGCAAGATCTTCATTCTATCTACATTCCAGTTTTAATATGTCAAACCGTTTTTTCAGACCGTTTTAGTATGTAAAACATACATTTCCAAATTTCAATCCCTCATTCCAAATAAAATACAATCACAATCTCTTTTTGCTTCACCCAATGTTTTATGTTTATATAATGTTTAACATTATTGTATAACACTGCTTAGCGATTAGAAAAGATTAGAACTGTGTGAAATCAAACCACACTAAACGGGGACCTTACAGCGAACCACTCTGAAAACATCACATCATGAGCCAGGAGTGTGACAGGAGTGTGTGGCCGAATACAGATCGAACCGTGTGCAGACCTTTCAGTCAGAAATTTTGAGGTGTAATATTCACGCAAGGTCATATCACAATTTCCAGTAATTGTGCTGCTCCGCTGTTTTAGTCGGTACGTAACAGCGTACAAATGAATCAATGCAATGAGCTTTGGCCAAGATTACTGTGGTACAACAGGAGCAGAAAGCTCCGGTGTGACTGAGAACTTCAGGTGCTCTACATTTTAAAGTGGTTTGAAATACCGGCCTTTGCTGGTTTGTGAGAAACTATTGATAAAAATAACTCACATCAGGGGCAGGTAATAAGTATTTTTGGCAGCCGTATGAACCGACAGAGCCAAAACTGATTTCTCAGCACTACCAAGTTCATAACAAAGTCACTCCGCTTCACTTTTCTTCAGCAAGCCACCGTGTATGAAAACTCCCTCCCAAAAGCAATTACTGGACCTCAGCCAGAAGCAGTTAAAGTCCAATTGCTCCATTTCAGAGCTTTATTGGCTAAAACACTGCATGTGTTGTGGTAAAAAAAGACAGTTTTTTTCTACACAAAAAGTGACTGAATTCATTAAATTAAAAAGATTAAAATGTTACAAAAAATTATTCACCCAAAAAAAACTGATCCCTTTGACATCATTGATTCACTCCACGTGTCTTTTGAAGAACAAAAGAAAAACAAAAAAATAAGTCCAAGCATCAAAAGGTGATGGTGATTTAAAGCTGCAATCTATGGCTTTCGCCTCTCTAGCACCATCTCTGTTTAAAAACACAAAACTGTAGGTTGTATTATGTACTTTTCTTACATATGTTAGTCAAACGAAGCAAAACTGTTGTTTCCTGGGAAATCAGGCCCAACTCAAATTTTAAATCATTATTTAATCAACTAAGTGTCGTGAAACGTTAGGAACATTTTGAATACTGATCTGCTACGTACTTGCTAACACTGAACTTATTTCTTTAGCCAAAATATTTGCAGCTTTAAATGCTCCAAAATCCAAAAATATTACATGATTGACAACAGAAGCTTAAAGAGGCAGTTCAAATGTGAGAATTAAACAGTGTTTGCAGTGCTGAACTGAATAATAAAGCAATAACAGGTGGATGATAATCATACCAGAGTTTAATGTACCGTCCCTGTTGATGAGGGAGAGGACACAAGGGTAATCAGAGCTGGATTTGACGTTGAGCCCACTGTTCTTCTGAGGGTCCAGCAGCTTCAAACGCTCGGTGGTAACAGGGGGGAAACGATAAAGCTGGAAGGTAAAATGAACAGAGCTGGGCCACTCAGAACGCACGCCAGCCTGAGGAACCCTGGGGAGAGACAGACAACTGATGTGACGGGAATGTGATGTTATTGAAAAGCAATGATGACATATATTGAGAAATGAACAGATCAATGGGAAGAGTACAGGTGATATGTGAGAGATTATGAGTCAGTCTGATTGACTCCACAATGAAGTGTCTGTCTGTCAGAATCCCTCTATGACAAAGAGTCACTTTGAGTGACTCCTTCATAAAGAACCAGTCTGAGCGATACAATGATGGAGTCAGTTGTATGGGAGTCACCCTATGGTCAGAAATCTGTCTGAGTCACTGCAGAACATCTTATTTCACATGTGGACAGAACGAGTGTATAGGTTTTTTAAAGGCATAGTGGCAAAAATTGTCTATTTAAAAAAATTGTCAAATTTACTAAACCTCTTTTTATTCCAAACCTGTATGCCTTGTTTTCTTCTGTGGAACACAAAAGACATTTTGAGAAATGTCTTGGTGATTTAGTGTCTATACAATGGAACTCAATGCATGTCACTGTAGTCTGTTTACCAACATTCTTCAAAATATCTTATTCTGTGTTCTTAAGAAGCTAAAAAGTCATACAGGTTTGGACTGCTATGAGAGTGTATAAATCATGGAAGAATTTCCATTTTGGGGTAAACTATCCCTCCAGTACTATAGTTTCAGGGGGAAAAAAGATTAGAACTTTACTAACATTATAAGTGGACCTCAGGGGGAGAACTTTAATTAAAAAATGCTATGCCCCCTTTAACGTGCAATCATAAAAGCATTTTAAAACTAAGTATCATTAATACAGTTAATGGTGCACACCTGCCTGCCTGGAACTCTCACTTAATCAAACACAATAAAACGTGTCCCTGTGCCAGAACTGGAAACAATGACTTACAGACAGAAATCAAAACAAGCAGGTAAATCATAAAACAAACTTCCCATTTAATCATGCGGAACCTCAGCCTTCCCTGAAAGTAAAATCAATAATTTTCTTGCAAATTCATTGCAAATACACTCTGACTCTTTCACCGACGAGAGGAATCGATAAAAAATGAAGTTATTTGTGTTTTGGTGAGGCAGGTCTTTTTTAGACACAACGCATTCTTTAGAAACATGATTAATTGAACCCATTTAATTAGCCAGTAATGGCAGACAGCGTTTTATGTGATTAATGATCAATCGCTGAATTGCTCGGCACCTGAAGAAACACCTTTATTTCAGCTTTGCGCTTTAGGTTCAAAGTTTCAAACCTATAGGATTATAACCAGCAAGCCTGGTTTTGAACCTCAGGCTACATCCGAGGAGGATAAACAAAGATATAAATAAATAAATGCAAGGATATAAATGAATTAATCAAAGTCTAGGTGACATTTGTAAGCTGACAAGGCGAGTGTGACGAGTTCGTCTTCATCCTCAGCAGAATGAATTAAAATGGAAGGACAGATTAGGGAGGGATGATTGCTTTCTTTTCTCTTTGTGAGGAAGATTAGCAATCAATCACTCAGAATTAGATAAGGATAGAAACTATTTAGAGTGCCGACAATTGGCGAACCCACCTCGCGCGCTCGCATCACAATTCTGAGTTTAAGTGCTATTTGCTCAAAACGTCAGTTCTGACCTCTCATCCAATCAAATGGCTTAAATTTACCAATTTAAAGCACTGCGTTTAAAGCTGCGCGAGGTTTTCACATCAACGATCATCTGGTAAACAAAGAGACAGATAATTAGACAGGATGAGTGGAAAATGGAAATTATAGGAGGGAATGAGCATGCACACACACACACACACACACACACACACAAACAACACATTTCAGAATGGTAATTCATTTAGCAGAAAAAACACCCAGTTTAACTTTCTTTACAACACATTAAGAAAAGAAAATGTATTCAAGTAATTCCGTCCACCACTAATGGCCAATAGGTCAATGTCATATGTTTTGACTCACCAACTCCTTAAGAAAAAAATGAAATGGCAGTCAGCTAAATTTAAAAATCCATTACACTGTGAAAACGTTGGTCCTCTTTATCTGACACAAAACAGCAGCTAATGAAAGGAGAAAGTTAAAACTTATAGAGTTTAACATTAGATCATGACATCATATTAACACAAACTCTGCAAATTGTCATCTTAATTAGCATTATTATTGCTCATTTCTGCTATGGACATTATATTATTAATAATGGTGATTTAATTTAATCTCACTAAATTCACATGGTAAGTAAACATTATTTATATCACCATATTAGACAAGATTCTATTAATATCGGTTACCATTTTGTGCTCCACGTTCTCAATGTCTGGGAAAATAAAGCAGTTTTTAATTATAACTCTCACAGCTCTAAGATTCTCGTGTTTCACCTGTTTCTCCTGCTGGACAGATTCAACATCTTGACAGAGCGGGACAAGATGCTGAGGGAATACATTTAAAACCTATCAACGCCTGATCTGAGAACAGAAGGGTGCCCGAGTCTGTCACAAGCACACTTGACAAGAGCCATTTCTTATGTGGACAAGCTGATATCAATGCTTGTGTGATGTGTAGGCGCTGGCTGATAGGAGCATGAGATGTTAGCTAGAGATGTTTGGCCCTGAGCATCTTGAGGGACTAGCATTACTGTTGAAATGAAGGGCTTGACATCTTCTGGTTATTAGCTAGAGTTTCAGCACTGCTTAAATAGGCTTTAGACTAGAACATACTGCTCCATTACAACCCAGCCTGTGAATCTTTTATGATGTTCCAAGAGCTTGTCAGAACCCACAGAATTAGAACCTGCCAGTTACAAATGTGTGTTTCCACACATCCAGTTACGAACAACGACTTACCTGGTGAAGGCCAGGAACTGCAAGATGAGAGTGTTGGCCTGAAGGGCATCTGCTTCTTCTCGCTGGGGGTCAAAGTTCACAGGCTCAGAAGGATCCAATACCTCAGCCACCTGGTTGTGCTGATCCACAATCTGAGGGAAACCGGAGGAGAAGAGCTGGGCCAGAGATCTGCGGGAGGTGGACCTGGAGACGCTGAGACCAGGATTTGACACAAAAACAGTCACTTAAATATGTCATATGATTTAGAACAGAAACATTTTTGTTATGCTGAATGAAAGTATCTTCACATGCTAATAGCAATCACTGAAAAAGTGGTATACATATATTTACATAAACATTTATCTTCTGTGGACCATAAAATGTTTGTCCAATCATTGCATTTGGTCCAAGTTTGCTATTGCTAGCTTCTTTGAAACCGACTACCCTACCTTTAAGCAAGCATTGAGTCAGAACAGTCACAGAAAAGAATGTTAAATGTTAAATATCGTTTCCCTCAGAAGTACAAGAAGTACAGCAAGTAAAATGAGTTTTGGAACAGCACAACATTTGGTGTTTGTTGAGTAATATGATTTCTCAGTTAAAACATATGATCCCTTTACTGCTTTTCTGGAGCTCTTTATTTAATCATTTTTGCCTTAACAAGAGCTTCTCAACAGCATAGAAGAGCAAAATATATGCGGTACAACATCAGCAGGGCTGTCAGTGATTCGTGCATAATGAGGAAATACAGCTATTAGGCTTTACTGTACACTCGCATCACATGCTTTTAATTGCCACAGACAAAGGAGAATATAATACTACCTATGCATCAGTGTAATTTTCTGCTGAATTAAACATCAATAATCCTCGCTTATTATTTTCACACTCGCCTGCCCAGTATTTTCTTCCTGAGATGCAGGCAGGAATCAGGGAAGGATTGGGGGAAGGGAGAAAGAGACAGAGAATGATAAAGAATTTCAGGGAGAGACAGAGCGTTTCATTATGGTCTGATGACCCTAATCAGTGCCTCAACTAGCGGAGCACCGTGTTAGCAACGCCAAGCTTGTAGGTTCGAATTTCTGGGAACCTGTTAACTGATTGAAGGTATACAGTGAATTTAACTGTAAGTCGTTTTGGATGCAAGCATCTGCCAAATGCATTCATGTAAAGGTAAATGATAAAATCGTACCTGTATTCACCTGACACTGTTATTTCCCAAGTCAATTTGAACACACACACACAAAGTAATAAAAATGTCCTTTAAAACACCTTTACTCGCCTTTAATTCCACCAAATTCATTCATCCTGGTTTAGTATTCAGACTTCAATTTTAATTTCATATAGCTCAATCAGATATAACAACTAATTCAAATTAGAGTTCCTATTTTAAGTAAAAAGTTAATGTACTGTATCACAAAATGGCTCTGAGCTCTGGGTCTCTGCAGGACCACGAGACAAATGTAAATATTGTTGACCTGTCGGCTGTCTTTGGCTGCCGCTGCGTTTGGTCAGAATTGGATGATGATTATCTTACACCAGTAAGCTCTTCATAAAAACTCTCCACTGTGAGAAACTTTCATTTCACTTCAAACTCACTGCTTCAGCAAAACTGCTGTCACTTTTAAAGGACGGTTAACACACACATATAAATCAGACATTGTTTTTGGAGCACTAAAAAACTGCATCTAAAATAAATGAGACATAAACAACTACATCTGTGACTTGGAAATAGGGCAAAGGGAGCAGAGACACAGATATTTAGAGAAAGACTGACATTACAGACAATACAGGCACATTTACATACCTATAGGATACACACATACATATACATTGACCCTAGGGGGCAATTGTGGCCTAGTGGCCCAGTTGTGGTTAGAGTTGAACTTGCAACCCGAAAGTCAGTGGTTCGATTCCCAACAGTAAAAACTGAGGTGCCCTTGAAGGCACCGTATGGCACCATATCCACAATTGCTCCCTGGGCACTGCAGTGTGACCAGGTGTGTGTTCACGTTATGCAGTGTGTGTGCACTAGAAACTAGATGAGTTAAACACAGAGGACAAATTCCAAATAAGGGTCACAGCTGGCCAGCATGTCACGTTTTATTTACTTCTTACCCCGTGTTCTAAATAGAATGGAAATTCAAGGAAAACAGGTTTTATCATTTTTACTGTTTTTCTTTGCTTGTTTTTTTATCTTTAACGTACAGTAACGGTCATATTTATATTCATGTCTTCAGGATTAAAGTGCCACAAATATGTAGAGAATGGTCAAATGAGGTTGTTTAGTGTGTTGGGAGGTTTGTGAGTGTGTGTGTGTTGAGTTCTCACCCCGCGGCGTGAGTTCCGAGGGTAATGACAGGGGCGTGGACTGGGTTAAAGGTCAGCTCCTGTATCTCGCCCTCTTCCTCGCTCCTCTCTTCCTCTCTCCCCTGTACGCTCAGCTCTAAGTGTGCTATGCTGCCGGCACCCGGACGTTCCTGATTCAGATTCAAACCCAAACAAGCAAAAAAACAGGAGCTTTTTTCAGGAGCGTTTTGGGCTAAAGTTCATCCTACAGCAAACCTCGCAGATCAAAAACCCGAGAGACTTTGATGAAGCATTCTCAGTGTGAGAATCTTCGTCTCTCTCTACGAAGACTTAAAAACACACAGTATTCCCTAAGCAAATCAAAAAGAACCTTTTAAAATGTGCAAAGAACTTTCAGGTGTGTGAAGGTAATGGCAGGTGTTCGGGAGGCAGGTAAGGGTGACAGGAAAATAGTGAGATCAACGGTGCACAGATAAGCCCTGTCACAAACGCAACTCAAACAACAACACAACACAAAAAATGCAACCCAGTGCTGGAGCAACCAGAAACATAACAACCTTCAAGAACTTTAAATCTTATGAAACTCTTCCGAACGCACTTCATCAATAAAAAATTAAAGGATAGTTCACCAAAACATGAATTAAAGTTTCCATTATTTACTCACCCTCACACCATCCCAAACCTATATAAATTGTTTTTTCTAGGAAACACAAAAATTTTTTTGAAGAATGTCTCAGTAGTTTTGTGTCCATGCAATAAGTCAAAGAATGCCAATGATGTTTGGTTACTAACATTTTCAAAACGTTGAAATATCTTCTTTTGTTCCTCAGAAGCAAAAGTCATACATGTTTGTTGAGATTAATTTTAATTTTGGATAAACTATCCCTTTAAAGGTAGTTTAATGAAGACCACACACAGTCTGTTACCTATGACACATATTGCATACAAAAATAGCAAGAACATGCTTGATTCTGACTGGCTCTTTTTAAAAACAATTTTAAGAAATAATTAATCACTGTAATTTTAAAGCTGCAATTTATAACCTTTGGCTCTCTAGTGCCATTTGTGTTCAAAACATAAACATTCAATAACAGATTTTTGTTTAATTTTAAACCAAAAAAGTTAAGAATTGCATCTTTAAGGCACTTAAATTAGACAACTGAGCAGAACTAACTTTATTGAATAGTATTTTGTTTTGTTTACTGATTGTGAAATTCTGTATTTATTTCTTTTGAAAAGAAAAATAATCTAATAAAATGTTTTTAAAGTTCACACACATCTTCACTGACTGTTTTGTTAGTGGATCTGCACTGTTGTGCTCATAATTAAATTTTTTTCAATGTCAGTACAATATTGTGGCAGCATAATTTTCAGATAAAACCCACCTTTAAAGAAAATAAAGATCTCTATTTTCTAAAGCTACCGCTACATTTACTTTTCTCCAATAGCTTGTACTTCCCAGGCAAACTTTAGATGTTGCAGCGCTTGTAATGCTCCTGTCTCCTTGTGATGAATTGCCTGTGTAGTCGCATTCCTCATTTGCAAGTCACTTTGGATAAAAGTGCCTGCTAAATGAATAACTGTGGACCAAAATGTAAATCTGACATGCTAGTATATGCACACAAAACCCAACACAAACACACCCAGACACACAAACATAACCGCACACTTTAAAGACTCCACTAAGTGACAGACTACTTAGTAAAAACACACAAACAATAGCTGCACTTCAGCCAAATTGTAGGAATTCCAACTTTCTGCATTTAAACAAAGAGTTTCTGGGATGCCCAGAAAGAACTAAAAAAAGATGAAAGAATTGGAAACTCAAGCTTGGGAGTAAAAAATAGAGCCGCAGTAAAAGAAAAGAAAAATAAGGGTGCATAAAAAATGCACGAGGAATAATTTAGCGCCACTATAAAATCCAAAGCTAATGCGACTATCATGAAAAAACCTTCAACAACAACTTCCCCTCTGATCTGTGGAACACGCGGATTCAAACGCGGAGGCGGAAACCAATCACTCTGTGTGTTTATTTACACGGCATTAACATGTAGCTCTGTATGAATCCTAGCATCAGTGTAAACACACACGCACCCACACACGCTATTAACATAATATCTGTGGATGTCCTACTGCATGTGTGAAACTCTCTCACCGTATATAATCCCACTGTATTGATATTACAGTATAACACAAGCAGGCTGCACATATATTCACTGGCACATATTCAAACCGCCATTCAAAACCATCTACAATATATGTTTAAAATCTCCTTGAACATGACCATAAACACATAACACAAGTAACAATTTGGTGTTTATGGTGGAATCAAATGAATGTATGGATTCTGAGAACTCAAGAACAAAAACCCTTGATGGTTATAAAATGAGGAATCTGACTGGATGCAGAGTTGAAGAGTTGTCTTAGATAATCTCATTTACATGATTTTCCACTTTACCACAGCGCACTTGCTGAACCTGGTTGGCTTTTAAAGTTCTGATCTACCGCTCTGGTAACGAAAATTTGCAAGCAGCACTTTCTGTAGATCTTACGCAGCCGCTATCTTTGTCAGACCGATGGGACGTTACGCCGGCTCTCAGAGGGGAATTACAAACTTCGGAGGTTTGATTTTGCAGAAAAGTTTTAGGCCTGTTAAATCGCACAGAATAATTGTTGAGTGCAATATGTAACTAACATGCTAACAGGTCTAATACATCAAAACAAACGATTAAAGCTTCACGATTTGGATGTTAGATTTCTACTGATCTTGACAGCCTGTGCAGTTTGAATCTGAGTCCTTATAATTGTTCCAAAAGGATTGTGGGTACGTTCATAAGAGTGTACAGTAAATGGTGTGTGTTTCTATTTAATGTTTTGAGCGAGTGTAGGTGTTTTATTGCTTTGCGTGAATGTATCTTGGTGCGTTTGTTCTAACGGAAAAGAAACATATACGTTTGTGTTTGTTACCGTGTGTGTGTGTATGTGGGTGGAAAACTTACGACATGTGACAGCTGGTGGGCCGATGCCATCGGGGAGGGAGAGAGAAGAGAGGGGAACTGTTGTTGCCATGGAGAC
Organism: Yasuhikotakia modesta; assembly: GCA_036877545.1. Lineage (NCBI taxonomy): Eukaryota > Metazoa > Chordata > Actinopteri > Cypriniformes > Botiidae > Yasuhikotakia > Yasuhikotakia modesta. The sequence continues at coordinate 40,573 of JBAJNP010002031.1, read as the reverse complement.
CCCATCGTGTGGCTCATGGTTGGGTAGCGTGAAGTCGCAGCAAGCTGAGAGAGAGACAGCTGAACAACAGAATCAGAGAAAAGAAGAAAAAAGAACAAAAAAAATTAATACATATTTATCGCGCGACGCAACGGGCAGAAGCATCTGAAGAGGCAATCCCCCGCAGCTGGCATCCACAGAACGACAACATCCAGCCAGCACACAAAGACAGGATGAAATTAGAAACCTGTTTCTGTGTAAACGTGACAGATCCAGCTTTGGGTGCCGGTACTTTGGCTGCACATATTTTCACACAAGCACTAATTTTGCTTCTTTTTGAGCTTTTCACAATCCCTGTTTCTGTATTGCTCCTAAAGCTAGTCTTTATCATAGTCAAAATACCGAAAGTAACGCTGTGATCCCACCCACGTGTGCAAGAGTTTCCCAACGCAGTTGTCAATTTCGATGCTTTAACGTAAATGCAGATACCACTGAGGATGAGCAGAAACATTGAAATCGTCAAAATTGCAGAGCTCCTTATAACATAAAGATTTCAAATCAGCACCTACACAAAGCGGATTCTCTGGGGCTGTTATGACTGTGCTGATGTAACTGTGCTGGTTCTGATCAGATTTGCCTGTGCTGGCAGTGTTAAAGTTGTGATAAAGCTGTATCCATATGCTTTGCATCAGTTGCAGATGTAAAGCAGCTCTCTGTGCTAAACAGAGGCTGTTCTAAATCTCTGTGCTAAAGACAGGCTGTGCAAGATGATCTGTATGACACAGGGCTGGATGACTGTGCTAAAGCAATATAAACAGAATATAGGCTGTAATGGGGTCAGCAGTGTTAAACTCATGACTCAAGCACCATCAGTACAGTCTAAATCACTGATACCCAGTAGCCACTGACCTCAATACAGACTAATTTATGACTCACTGACCCCAATACTGTTTAAACTCATGACTACACTGAGCTCAGATCAGCAGAATCTCATGAGTCGATGCCTATATCCAAATACAACCTGAAAACAGACTTTATTCCATGAGTTACATGAGATTGGGGTTCCCTAAAACTTATGTGACAGAGGCTTTAAAAGAATTCTGTTTTATTGGATCAGAACCCCTTAATATCAAACAGGTGTCAGGTTTGTTTTTCTGTATATAATATAATAACAAATGTATATTCATATCTGGCCTGAGAATCAATCTATTTTTTAAAGCCACATATATCCAAATATGGCTCATTAAATTTATTATTTATTAGCCATTAGATTCATTATTTATTATATCAGTTCAGAGCAGCGTCTGACAACTCACAGAACTAAAGGTTTAAATGACTAAAGCTCTGGTTAAGACTGTACTGAGATCAGTGCTACGAGCCCCTGATGAAGAGCCATTAAATCAGATGCAAAAACAAAAGCATCACAAACAGGAAGTGCAGTAATTACATCCATCGTTACAAAAGACAGATAGACAGAACCACAGAACCACATGACAGCAGGAACTACAGACGGACACGGTGCCAACAGAAGAGGCACAAGGTCAGAATGAAAATCGCGCCTGTCGATATTCACAAAGCCGGCTCTTGTTTGACATACACTCACTTTCATGCATACTAAAAAACAAAATCAATAACAGAGGCATTGCTGTTTCTGAAAGAGAGGGAGATAGAAAGAGGCAGAGGCTATTTTTTTTATGAAGCATTAACTATAAATAGAGAGCAAGTTCATGCATATAAACGAGTATTTTACCTCACAAACACTCAAATACAGTACAGGACCTGACATGCGTTGCTGGATGGCATTATTAACCCTTAGAGACCCATTGATGGCATGCGTTTTATTGTTTTAACCTTTAAATACAGGATAGGCGACTGGAATCAAAACCACTTTGTTATGCTGGTTTAGTGGTAAAGTGGTATAAAAGTGGTATAAAAA
>JBAJNP010002031.1:0-38615 GCA_036877545.1 Yasuhikotakia modesta | reverse complement strand
TATATATGTTGAAAACAAATGTTTAAATCATCAAATGTTTGTCCAATCACTCGGTCTGAATGCTATGGGGGTGTAGTTTCAGAGATCGCTCTGAACAGAGGGCGGGACCGTATGCTTTTAAAGGTACGTTGCTATTGCTAGCTTCACTGAAATGACTACCTTGCCTACCCTATCTTAAAAGTGTTTTAAAAAAAACACTGGTTATAAAAATAAGAAAAAAAACTAAATTGCAGCGATGGGGTTTCAGCAAGCTGTTAATGTGGATGATATTCTCAGAGCAGTCTTCTAACATAAACCTTTAAAGTTCTGGAAAACTGTAATTTAGACAAAGGTCTCCACAGTTGCTTTGACCTTTATAAAATCCTAAACCTTCAAATATGCTCATCATCTCAGAGCGCAGGTTTCATTAGGCTGCATTAAAAACCATCAGGATGAGTTCATCTCTGATTTATTAATGTGCTCTGCGAATCACATAAAAAATGAAAAAAATCCATTTCATGTTTAAAAAATTATATTTTTTTTACATTTTTGGAATGCTGACATTTTTCTATCATTCAATATGATGAAAAAATGTTAGACTACAAATTAAACACTAAAGTCCAAAACAGCAATGGCGTCAGTAGACGGTGACTGCGAGACTTTGGCATGCTGGGAAATTGACTTTATATGTTCTGTCCGAACTTGCTGTTATAACACCTGTCAAGAGTGTCAGCGGCTTCAAACGTGTTGCAATTTTGCTACGGAGGGTCTCTAAGGGTTTAAAGCCTCATGCATGAGAGCAGAAAAAACAGCAACATAATATATGTTCAGGTATGTCTATCCTTTCAAAATCAAACATCACAGAAAATGTGTAAGACGTACATGACAGCTTCTCTGTGGATGTTGTGACACAACAGAACATGTTATAAGAACAGATCTGATATCCTCCCCTTCTGTTTTAAATGCACAATGACCAAACCAGTCTGTGCATGTCACTCTGAATCTGCATGTTTGTGTGAGCGAGAGAGATAAAGTGAGTATAGAATAGAGAGAGCCCCCATCAATCTAGAAAATGTGCCACAGCTTTGACAGCCTTTTCCAGACCAGGAGAGAGAATAGAGTTTAAGAACAAAAACAGGCACAGAGTTAGGTGAAAAGACTTTTAAATCAACCTCTCTAAATTGGTGTCACTCTAAATTAGCTCTTCACTAAAATCAATGCGAACCGGATTCGTGCTTCCAAGCGGTGGGATTATAGGAAGTGTCACCAGGTATTTTAAAGGGTCTTAAAAGACATCTGCTTTGTTTTCTTTTTGTCTTGCTTTGAAGAGTTCAGTCAGGCTTTGCTAGAGAGACAGAACTTGAGACATTCGGAGCCAACACGTGTCCATCTGCCAGACGACGAAATCTGTTTCTGTGTTCAAGAAACTCGCCTGCCTGAAAATAGAGGGTGTTTATCGTGGCATTAAAGTGCAAATAAAAGCTAGACTCAGAAACAAGTCCTAACTATAAAAAAAACAGCAATACTTGGCACTTTCTGTTCGTGAGACACTGTGTAACACATTGCATGAATTTTAAAAGAGAGATTTTTTTCCTAACTTACACAATGTGAAAATCTTGATATAAAGACCTGTTGGTTGTTCAAGTGGATTTGAAGGTCTCTGTTCACTGAGGTAAATAATAGATCGGCAGAAGAGCAGGGGTCGTGAGACTGGACCCTTGTGTTCGGTCCGCTTCAACTCCCACAGCATGTTATATAAAGACAGAAGGTGTGTTTCATATCCTGCCCATCAATACTGGCCAGTCTGGAGTCTGCAAACTCCCTCTAAAGATTCTTCCAGGCTTTTATGGTGCAATGTTGTCGTAACTCTTAGAAATGGCTCCTGGGCGCTCAGGTCAGCAGAACTTGGCAATAATACCGTTCTGATACAGTCCAGCACAGGTTACAACATCACAGCTGGGCTACAGCAGCTGAGTTTGTTCTAAAACTGCTGCCATTCTGGTGATACAGACACAAAGTGCATCATGGGAAAGAGTTTCTGTATGAAATGATTTTTGGACTTACAGCTGGGCCGCGAGGAGACTGCAGCGGTGAAGCCGACGGCTCGATGGCGGCTTCGTCTGAAAGTTCAAGAAATAAAAATGAGACACTTTAAAAACACATTTTACATTTTTTTTAATGAACTAAAACAGTCCCACAAAAGTCCTAATTGTTTCAATGCTGCAATCTGTAACATTTTGTGATCAACAATAAACAAAATGTAGCCACTGAGCCAGTAAATAACAGATCAGTGTTTAAAACGCTCTCCTTATCTTACCCCGCTAAGTTGCGGACTGCAACTTTAAAGATGCAATTCCTGTGTGGTTACCAATGTACTTCAAAATATCTTTTTTTTGTGTGTGTGTTTTTCTGCTCAGAAGGAAAAAGTCAAACAGGTTTAGAACAACATGAGGGTAATTTCTAGATGACTTATCTATTTACTGTGTATTAAAGCCTTTTAAATAAGTGAAAAATGACTGGATGTACCTTCAAATCGGAGTCATACGCTTGGTTACGCTTACAAATTAAACCCAAATGACAATAATAAAGTGATCTTAAATGGTTCAGTGTTAACATTGTCAACATTAATTTTTTAAATGAATGTTTAACAAGCAGATACAGCATGATACAGTTTGGTGTCTACAAACTCTTGGCCATATGGTGTATTTGACCAATGACTGCTGATTTGCATTCACAGTGCAAAGGCAACCTGAATATGAGTACAGAATGAATCACATTTGTCCCTTAAGCCCAGCAGCAGTGGAGAAGGTCTGGACCAGATGAGAGAGAAGTTCAGGGTCACCGCGAACAGAACATCAATCCCTTACTCCAATAATGAGGTCACTTCTATTTGCCACTTCTAATGGCCTTACGCAAAGCATGATGGGAAAACTGAGCCATAGATTCTCATTTTCCCACCGTTTTCAATATCAGCTTCACATTCGTGCTCCTTTATCTGCTCTAAAACCGTTCAAACACAATTACCAGATGCTTGGATGAGAAGCCATAAGCTCCCTTATGTTAAGCCAGACACTTTTTATGACTCACTCTTGTTTTCAGTAACTGATTTTTATAAGATAAGCGCCTGACATGTGTAAAATCCTGCGAGAGTTTAAAATTGGGCACTTGGGATTTGACACCAACAGAACTGATGTAACACCGACAGAACGTGCTAAACCATCTGTGCTTAAGGGACAACGGAGAACAAATAAGTGCATCTACCCTATTTAAGGTGAATAATGAAGCCATATCGTAGGATGAGTAGTTCTTATTCTAGATGCTGATTGGTCAATAACTGACTTTATTCACAAAACATTACAGCCAGTCATACTTTATATATCATGTCACTTCCCAGCTAACAGAAAACGTTCTCAGCTAACATTCTCTAAATGTTCTACAAAAAAGTTCTTGCAGGTATCATTAGCAGATTGTTCTAAAAAAATCTAAAAATGTTATAGATTGTTAGTGAAACAGAATTTAAAAAAATGCTTGATATTAACCAGGCAATGTTAAAACAACATCTAAAAAACTGAACGTTTGAATTTTTTAATTAACATTTTTAACGTTTTTGTTACTTAACAGAAATGTTAGGAAAACGTTTTTAAACCAAAAACTGTTAGCTGGGATTTCCCAATAACAAATCACACAAGAAAAATTTGCTTTTAAATAAAAACTTGTGTCTAAGGAGCCTCTCGGTCACGCTCTGTTATAGGATGTCAGATCCATTTAGCGCTAAACCCCCGGTTAACTGGTCTGAGGGGGTTTGTGCTGCAGGCTACCATGATTATACCAAAAACTCTGACTGAGAAAATGTTCTGAATGGATTTTTATTTATCTTTTCAGCCACCCTGACGTGCTTTGTCAGGTGAATGTCCACCTTTCAATCTGGAACAACAGAGATCAAACCTGCCCATTTATTTCCTGAGTTTGTGAAGGGAACGTTCATGATAAACTGTCTGATTATCGGAGGAAACAGACGGGAGACTCTAATTAACCAGACTGACCCTCCTTCTTTAAAAGTGCACAAAAAAAACAAATTCGAAAGTCAGACACTGAAAAGTTTGAATATGCACTACTTTCCTTAATGAGCTTAATGAGGTTTAGTGATAGACTGATTTATTGGCCAGACAGATTAAACAGACAATGTTTGGCTATTTTGAGATCATCGTCATTGGCTGATAACCGCACCTGCTCAGCCGTTTAACAAAACGTGTGATTCTGCTTGAGTTGGATCCAAAATGTACCAATAGCTTTGTCAACAGATACTGAATATTTCTTGTTTTCACCCACTGTTTTATGAAAACAATAAACATTGTATTAAAACACAAGAATAATTTAACTTTAACAATTTGCATATATTATTTGCTATCAGTAAATGATGTCAAATATAAACATTTGAAGCGTTACTAAAATGTATCAATGCTGTAAATGCCTCACAGATATTTAAACCGTATGGATTATAAATGTAACTTTAAAGAGAGTTTACTTGCACAGAATCACCCACACGTCAGATATGGTCGGTCCAATCAAGTCACGCCTCCAGTCCAATCAGATCCAATCAGATCCAATCAAGCTGTCATCAAGCTTAAAGATGAAGTCTTTCATCATCTGCCCACTCTCATGTTGCTTGAAGGTTATATGTTTTTTTTTACCACCAAATAACTTAACATCAAACATATATAATCTACCACTAAACCAAGCCTTTCACTTAAATGAAAAACTAAATAAAACATAAATACTGCGTTTTAAATTAAGTGAGGTGTTGCTGGCGCCCCCTTTAGAAAACTGGGTGCATAACACTCCACAATATATACATACAGAATGTCATCATTTAAACTGTGCCCTTCCACTAATATCAATATTTAAGTCTTAGAAGGTAATGCATAATGTAAATAACAAAATAATTATAATAAACAACAGGTACAGATGCTGTAGCTGTCAGTTCATGCAGGCATGTCTAAGTAAGGGAGTTACGTTGATGATTGGAGGTGACCACACAGTTGGGTGACAACACGTCTCACAGACTGATTCTCAATCTGTTTCCCCTGTATGTGTGAACTCATCACCTCATCCACAACTCTCTCTCTCCTCTCCCTCTCGTTCTGTCTTACACCTATCTTCTCATTTACACTTCCTCTCTTTTCTTCACGCCCTTTTATTCCTGCATGTGTAACTTTTGCTCATGCCTTTCTTTAATTAAATTTTTGCCGCTTTTTTGGACGGAGTCTGGAATACATTTTCTTCTCATTAAGGTTGATGTGACAGAAAGGATGAGAAACAGACACGTGATGGCCAATTATCTCCCGTTTTCCCAGCATCCTGACAGCTAACGACGCTCAGAAATCAAACGTGGCATCAGACACCACCAACAAACCTTTCTGAGGGAAGAGAAAACTTCATAAACAGATATTTACAGTTTGATCGGCAGCATCAGCAACTTTGGGAGTTATTAGGTACAGAAATGAGATCTCTCGAGACAGAAACAAATCAAATCTTGATTGACTTCCTGCATAATCCGGACGGATGGGCTGCCGTGACGGTAATGATTCACGTGGGTTAATCGAACCGCTGATGTGAGCACTATGAAAACGGCCCTCATAAATAAGCATGTGTGTTCTCACGATTATGCGGCCATTATAAATCAAGGATTTGTGAAGACTGCGCGCGATTGGCTGCAGGGCAGAATGAAATCTTTTTGTGTTTGATCTACATTCATCAGATGGTACAACTAACTTCAAAGACAGAAATGAACACATTCAGATCATTGCTGTCCTCATGTGGCACTCTACTCATGTTCTTCAGTTCCTGAACAGTCAACACATATCAAAACACACTTAGGAAAAGTAAATTCTGTCTTAATTAAATATTAACAGACCTGTTTCGGGCATTTAAAAGTGAGGGGTGCGATTTTTTTATGTTTAAAAACTTCTAACTTCTGCTAAGTGCTATACCAGCCTAATGTGAAGAGACAACTATAAACACGCAATTAATATGCTGGTTTCCCTAAAATAAGTGAAGACTGTAAAAAGCATTGCTCTACCGTTAACATCCCAAACAGTCCACCACAGCTATACTAGATTAACAAATGCCATTAAACAAGGGCAGGGCTATCTCTTAGCCCACCCAATGGAAGAAAGCATTCATAGAACCCTGTTTGAAAACAATCATTATTTTTGCAGTTCTGTTAGATAATGTAGCACTGGTTATGTTTTTGGAGCAACGTTATCAAACCTAATTAGGGAGATGCAGCTGTTGAGATGGTTGTTCTGGGCGTCTGTGGGACATGTGAAGATCTAGGTGAGTAGCATGCTGAGATCAAAGCCAAGGAACCTTAAGAAACTGGAAGGAGGGGCACCGGTGGGTTTGTGCGTAACAGGTGTTGCGTGAAGAGGTTGTGTTTCTGAATGAAAAATGTGAGGTTGGAGGTTATGTTTCAAAGGCGATTAAGCAGGTGAGTGTTACGCTGTATGGTGAGGCGTTTTTAATACCACAGTTCCCCTCTAGGTCTGATGTGACTAAAAAAATCTCAGAGACAGAGGCAGAGATACAAAGATGGGGTAGTCTTTGAAGAGCCACACATACTGGTAGCTCATCCTTCAGATGATATGAAGGGAGATGGCAAAGTTGGCCTGGTGCCTGGCCCAGGGGCTTTAAACTTGGCAGTCCCAAGATAGAGGTACGGCTGAAGTTAGAGGAGTGAGGAGAGGAAGCCAGCAAAAAAAAAACGAGTGAAAGAAGACAGCAAGCATATGTTACTGTCTTCTTTCATCCTGTCCATATCTACACGACTTGGCAAGAGCAGAGACATTCAAATGAGACCACAAGCTCATCCCACCGCACTAGACATCAGACAGCAGGCAGACCCTCAAACTTAAGTCAAATTACATCAGCGCTTCAGAAACCAGAGAAGCAAAACGTCCCCTCAGATGGGAAAGTGACGCTGTAACAAAGTGGATCATTTTCTGAATTATTTTTCTCCTACATGTGAAAGAGAGAAAAACAAAAGCAAAGGTTTGAGGTGATTCTGACATAACATTTAGTTTAACACAGATTTCACTTACATAAAACGTCACCTCTGATTCTATTCAACATCACTTGCTTATCTTAATTTTATTGACTTTAACGATGCGAGCAAATGCGTTTTATTTAATTACTAAAACGTTTTTCCTGAATTTTTATACACAATTTGGCAATAAAAAAATGTAAGGTTGGTGTCCACGATAAGTCCTTACATAGTTTCAGATGGAGCTTAAGTGCTAAAAATTTCCAATACCCTTCCAAAATATTCCTAATAAAAACTCTACAAGATCTCCTAAATAATGCTTATACAATTTTTTATATAATAGTGACATCATGATAACCATAATTTAACACCTAAATAGAAGTAGCTTATGGCAATTATGTAAAAAGATCATAAGACAAATAAAGCCAAACTTTTGCTTGCTAGTGTATCTTTGGTATGTTTGGTGGTGCATAAATTCAGACAACAACCTGTTTTGCATGCCATGAAAAGGACAGGTACAGCCCCCTGCCAAAGGACAGTTTGATGACAACTAAACCAACACAGCTGGGCAATCCTCAGCTTTAAAACACGATTTACACTCTGCAAAAAGAGTCGCGGCAGCAACGACTTTCTAACCATTCAACATCAAACCAATTTTTAACAAAGGGAAACATGTAGCGTGACTCTGCAACAGTGTGGAGTCATTACCTCACAGCGTGAACATAACTGCGTTTGCTATTTTTAAGCTCAACAACAGGTAACAAAACAAGAGGAGCATAAGCCATCTTTCAGAGTTTATATCAGTCTAGCCCAAAGAAAAATCCAGAACGAAAGACAGACGTTCTAGATCCTTTAAATGCAATCCATTTGGGCCAAACACATCACCTGTTTTCTCAGAGTGAACAATACAGTAGCTTGAGGCCAAAAACTAAGTTTTGTGTTTCCGGTATAAAGTACGACTTGGAGACATCCACAGTGGAATAGTGAGTAAAATGTACAAGCGTACTGTTGTAAAAAACCTGAAAAGCATTTATTTCAGTGGTAAATGTGCAACAATTGGTTAGGAATATAACATGGCTTCCGCTGAGAGTAGCGTTTAATTCCAGTCTATTCTTTTTGATTGTATCTCTCTGGTTAGGGCATCTGAGCATTGTAAATCAGAGGAAGGCAGAAATGAAAGGTCTCACATCTAAGTAGCACAACAACAATAAACAGCCCCTCACCTTGGGATGCAGAATGGAACTTCTTAGGTGGCAACGTTTCCCGAGGGCTCACTTTTGACGTTGCGCTGGCAGAAGTTTCCACACTAGATAAAAACTTGAACTTGATGGCACTTTTCCCCAAATTTATCTGCAAGAAAATGAAAGTTTCTTTCAAGGGAACTGCGCTCAGATACGTTTAGCAGATGTTAAGTTCTGTGGTGAACTTGTGCTATGTCTCTCAGTTCTTCAACAAAGTTTTTTAATTTTTAAAGGGGGTTATCAAGATTAATTTAAATATCCAACTATTCAATCTCTTTTCCATCCTTCGTTACATATAAAGTATGACATCATTTCAAAGTTAAAATGCTTTTTTCTATAACCGTTACTAATATGCAGTGAATCTTTGCACTTTATGAACTTTCTTGCATATATCTGCACTAATATGCATTTTATGTAGTCTTGTGTAGATCCTTTTTTAGTTATTTTTCGATAGTTTAGTTTAACATCTGCTTTGTTTTTTTGTCACATTGTACAAGCTGTATGTGGCTGAAAAGACAATAAAGCTACTCTGACAGACTACAAGTAAGCCATTTGCATTAAAAAATTATAAACACATTTTTACGAAATAATTAAACACTTCATACGCAAATTTCTTGTGTATCTTGTATCCTGTTCACGGCCACTGATCAAGCACTTAGCATAACTACAGGTTTGGGTGAGGTTGCCATGGAGAAAGAACCACAGGAACTGCCACCCACAATTTCCTAATGATTTTAATTGACTTTAATATGACATCAGTATAATAGGGTGACAGATAACAGGCTAATGAAAGGCTAATGATGTTGCCAGCACTTATGATAGCTGTTAGTTCCACTGAGGGACTGGACACGTCCTCAAAGATGTCACATCCACAGAACGTAGGCTGAACGTTGAAACTTACCAGGAAACACTTCAGCAGTTCTAAAGAAGTCATCTGATTGGTTGAATTCTAGCGGAGACGTTTTTGTCACATAAATGATACAACGAAGTAAGACACTGAACAAAACTAACCATGATTGGTTTATATCAAATGGTGTAAACCATTGAATATTCTTGGGCAAAAGTACTCTTCCATCAGTCAGATAATGTTAACATTGTTATTCCAACATATGCTGAACTACAAGATCAGAATCAAACAACACGTTATCAAGACGCTTCTTAGAAGATGCATGACCTGAGATCTCACGCATGTCTTTTCGATGAGTGATACGAGTTAATTGCCCATATTTTGATCTTCTTCTTAATCAGTGCCACTAATGCCACAACAGACTCGCATTTCTTTTAGCACTACGATCTCAATGTGTAATTACATCATTAGTCTGCCGCCATTAATTTAATTGCAACCTTCTGATTAGAGCAGTTGCATAAGGACTCTAAAACAGCCTGCATGGAAGTGGATCATTGTGTGATATTACCATTATTCCTTGTGTGTGTTTGCATGCGTCGGATCATTACCTGCTGTGTGTTTGCGGAGTACACCATGACACCCCAAGGGTTGGGGAGAGCGCCACCCTGCAAGTTGAGGCACATGTTCTCACTGGGACCCTCAGGAGCTGAAAACAGACTCCATGCACACCAACAAATGCACTGCATAAATGCAGCTCTGGGCGCAGCTGTTGATGTCATCTAGAGAAAAAGAGAGAGAGGGCGAGAAGTAAAAAGAGATAGTTACCAACTTAAATAACACTTTTCAAGCATCCCCCATTTTGACACGGGGGTGATCAAATGACATTCCCAATATATAATAACTCATGAGATCATTGTTTTTCTGACTGTTGTGAAGCGTTTTAGTTGAATTTCTATGTACTTACATGTTTTTATTATGTGTTTGTTGTTGGGTTTTTTCCCAAACAATTAATAATCAGAAATGTGGTTAAAAACTCACAACATGCGAGTTTTTAACCACATTTCTGATTATTAATCTATTTTTTCTTCATGAAAAATCTTGTCATAATGATGGATATTTTGTGCAAAATCAAGGTCATTGTATTTGTGTCAGTTTACACCCCAACTTTTACCAAGTAACCCTGAAACTCATTCAAGTTTGTGTGCACTAAACTGGACACAAGTCACATATTTCGGCCTCTGCTTGCGTCCTATGATAACACACCAAGTGAGACCAAGAACAAACTGCTCACATCAGACGAGTAATTGGACAGTGATTTCTTATTTGGAAACCGCGCTGCCAAAAACACTTTCCAGAATGAAACCTCAGTGGCCGTTATTATCACATAGATGAGAAACATATCACATTTTTGTCTCCCAATATCTACACGTACACACAGACGCAATCAGAGCTGAGAGAGTGAAACAAAATAAAGATGACTGATAAAATGAGAAAGAGAGAAATTGAGGGTGAACCGAGACACCTCTTGTGTTTAGCTACGATCCGCTGGGATCAGACATTAAAGCCGATCAATAAATGAGCTGGTCAAGCTCAGCCCGCCGTAATTAATCATGATAGAAAAAGAGTGTGTGTGTGTGTGTGTGTGCAAGAGAGAGGATTATTCAAACCCTCCACCCCTCTTTAACTTCCACCTACTCTCTCTCTCTCAGGTTTGATGTATCTGGCCCATGATATATAGCCTGTATGGTAAATACTCCCCACTTCAGCAAAGACTGTTAATACAAGAGCTTTATCTCTCTCACAGAGACGCATTTCACACTTCATGGGATGAGCGCAAGAGGCTGAGTGAGAGAGAGAGAGAGAGAGAGAGAGAGAGAGAGAGAGAGAGAGAGAGAAAGCGACAATGAGAGGGACAGTCAAAGATTTACAATTACTTTTACCACTAGGGACAACAGTCCCTCAGTCTCAGTCCTGCTATGCCACTTTTGGACCTGGGTGCAAACAGTTCAAATATATTCACTTGTGACCCTCCAACAAAGGAAACTATGTTTTAGAGACAACATCCTTTTTAGCACTGAAGAAAAAACACCATGCACAACTGCACAACACAATACATGCAAAAATGGAACTGTGTAAACAAATTCAATTACAGTTAATTTGGCTTGCTTTAAAATGTACAACATTACAATTGATTGTGTTTGCTTGAAAACAACATTAAAGGTAGGGGAGGCAATTTCAGAGAGGCTAGCAATAGAAACTAGCTTTCAAAACTTCCTAAGCCACGCCTCCTCCAATAGCAATCAGTGCAAATAGTTTGACGGACAAGTAAGACATCTAATCATTGTAGTCAGATCAAATGCATTAAATTAGGTGAACGTTTTATGGTCCTGTCACAGTGGATATATAAATTTAAAAACGTACATATACTACTTTAACAATTGATGTCTGTTGGGATATAAAGAGACTTTCAACCAGCATAACAAAAAACACACCAACCCTGCCTTTAACTAAGTAATGATCACATATGATAATACCACCAGATAAAAACAGGCTTGAGAAGAAGAGAGATCTACTAGAGTGGATTTGAACAAGAATCCTCCCTGGCGTAATGTAATGCACTCATACATCAATGACACAAGGAGAGAAGAACATCACTCATGCTGGGTTCTGAATCGGTAACTATCTTTCTAAAAACAGCGCTGGCTACATGAAATACTTTCATCGCTGTGGCGCGCTATTCATAAAGGTGTACCCTCACCATTGTGCCAGTTTTTCACTAAGGAGACAATTTCTTCAAATCCTTACATAATCCTTAGAACAGTTCAGATGTTTAAGCTGAAGTTCCTCAGCTTTTGTTCAAACTGACAGGGTCTAAAGTTGGAAATAATCACTCCTACATAATTTACCCTGAATCCCCCTCATCAGATCCCAAGCCCCTCTCTCACTGGAGTCAACACAATTTCATTTTGGAGTGTTTCCCGTTTGGAAAGAGCTTTTGAGGAGATGGATGCTGAAACTCTCTCTGGAGGTGACTATTGATTAGAATATGTCTTTTATACAACACAATAATTGCTATTTTTCCTGCATGTTGATCAGCCAATGAGGAACCGGGTGGATAGGCAGGAAGGCTGAGGTAAATCTGGAATAATGAAATATTTCAAACGAAGTAGCTTAGCACACTGGGGTTCAGAGCGAAAAGGACAGAACAGCAATAAGAGTATGACCTGAATTTTCATAAAAGACAGATTGAAATGTAGTTAGGGAAATAGTCACTCTCTGCGGCGCTTTGCGTAACCTTTCTGAAAACGACAAAATGTCAGGAGGTTTCTGCCACCGTTTCTGCATAAATTAGGTTGGAGATGTCATCAGTGAGATGGAGAATCTAAGAATTCACTACAATCAATCAAAGACCTGTTGGATACACAGAAACAGGGTTGCAAGCAGAACCGCACAAAGAAGCCAGAGACTTCAAAAGCACAGTGGTCCATTCAGTGACGAAACTCTCACAACTCTAGTTGTAAAATCAGAGCTGAACCTGAGGCATTTCTCAGGATTTCAACAGCCCACGGGACAATCCTACCGGACACGTGGGCTTGTAAGAAACAAGTAAAAATGACAATCAAATACCTCACCTCATAAAACTCAAACATAGCCGGGAAGTAGCGAAGCAATAACATGTCATCCAGTCAGAATGATCACAAAACACACACACAAACGTCCTTTACTGTACATCCTGTTTCCACACAAATTTATCAAAGCAGTGCAGAACTATCCCACTGCCAACTCCTAGAACACATTGATACTGCTGGTTTTGGTAACAAGCTGAGCTATTAAAGTGGCTGGTGGTGTGGAGGCTGGAATGAGGCTCTGGGCAGGGGTGCAGAAGCCTTGAGCTGCAGCCCAGTGTGAAGAACTGTCAGCGGGTGAGCGCTACGCTACATTGAGGCTGCCAGCAGGGCTGATGGGAAGGGGAAGTACAGGCGGAATGATAATGAAGTATCCATGCTTAAGTCCAGGCGTGTAGCAAAATCCCAGTCAGTCCTGCGTTGCAGGCACTCAAGGATCCACTTTGAAGCCACTGAATAAAACGTCTAAGGAGAATCTTGAAGTGCTCTGAAGTTCTAGAACTCTTCAAGTTCTGTGGGAAAAAAAAGAGAATTCCAGATCATTGACTGAACATATACTGAGGTACCAAAATGTATTGAAGTGCATCTTCATTGTATTACATAACAAAATATCAAACCAAGTACCTTTGATCCATAATTAATATAAACTACAACTGTGCAATTCCCCCCTTTAGGGGAAATTGCTTTAGAATGGCATCAACTAAAACTGATACTGGGGCTAGTAAAAAGTTCTGTAAGACTTTAAAAAAAGTCTAGCACCTGTTTACAGGTCTCTTGGTTTGATATTTTGATGGTATTTATGCCATAAAGCGTGACTTAAAGTATCCAACAGTGTTCAAATCAATTTTGGTGCCACTGTATTAATGACATAAAATATTAATGCCATAACAGGATTTTTTTTTTATTTGGACTGTGGCTGTTTTGTGGTTCTTCATTCCAGGGCGTTCCGGGAGTCCTACATTTCCAAACCCAAATTTAAAATCAAATCACGTATAGCAGCTAACCAAAGATAAAACGGCTCCATTCGTTACGGTTTACATAATGTTTACCATGATAAACATGGTATGAATGAGACGTTCTCAAACGAGGCGGAATAAACATCCTTAAGACATACAAGACATTTTTAATCAGTGATATTTCATACATGCTTGAAAATCGTTTCATGTGGTTTGTGCTTCATGTCAAACTGTTACCGCCAGATACATATGAAACCCTTGATACGCAATTTTACACAATGCCACAGAGAGCATCAAAGAAAGATCTAATCAAAGCATCCAGAGATGAGATACACTGTAGGACATAATGAACAGGAATTTCACATCAAAGAATGAGCTGTAACACTGAGGCGTATATCTGAAGAACATAAACGTTAAACCGAATTTAAAGAGCAAACAAGCAAAAACTTTGCCACACAGGAGAATAAAGTAATGAGAAACGGGAAATTGCCCCAGGCAGAAATTAAGTTCTTCCTGTTTACACGCAGTGTAGAATTAAAAAGCCATCAACCGTATATTTACAAAAACAATAGATGAAGACAAGAGACAGAATTCATCATTAGACAGTAATTAAACGTGCGGATAATTCGATCAAGGTGAAAGATCAAATGTTTTTACAGATGGCCGCCAGCTATTTCACAGCCATCAGACAGCTGATATTTCATAATTCATTAGTAGGGACCTTAGAGATGGACTTGGAAGATATCTGAAAATCCAAAACCAATAACACAACAGAATCATGTATCAATAGATTTCTAAGAAACTATAAGCATATTTGGAGAAAACTGATTTACAAAACAAACTGACTACAAGTCTGACTGATCATTTAGTTCCTTGTCATTTTCTTCAATGTATTTCCTGTCTGGTATCTGACAGGTAGAACGCTGAATTCAAAAGTTTCCATTTAAACAACACTTTCAGTGCATGTTACCTCAGAATCGAACCCACAACATTTGCGCCACCAATGCCAGCTACCGACTGAGCTACAGCAACACAGAAGTACAGTAAATAACAACACACAGTCCGTCGTTTCCCAATTGTTGTGGTTCGGGAGAGTCCATAGCCACCTGTACACCCGAGCCAGCAGTGTGCTGATGAATGAAATCATCTCAGACATTTGGCTGACGCGTTTCTCCGGGGATGGCTCAGCCATGTGGCAGGATGGCGGGAACAGGGCAATGTATCGTTGGCTAGCGGCACCGTCGTGGCGAGAGGCCGATGCCAGGCCTTCCCTGCACATGCTGCGTTGAGTCTCTTACTCGCTCTCATCTGCGTCTTTGTTTAAAAACACTGAAAAGAAACAGAGATGAGATGCGTCATATGGTCTTAGCAGGGGATGAAAAGAGAGATTAAGCAGTGCTTGACTGGACCACCCTGTTCTCCTCTAGGAGAGATTTCTGATTGATTTAAAGCTGCAATCTGGACCTTTTAAGGGTTTAAAGGGAACAAGTTATCAATTATTCACCTGCTGACGTATGACAGATGTTCTCACCATGATTTGCAACAGAAAGTTTATAATAATGATTTATAATTTGGGCTGCCAGGACCGATTTTCTCAGAAAACGTCAGTTTGGTTTAATTTGATTTTAACAGTGTGAATTGTCCTAATGTGGGACACTTTCTAAGTGTCTGTACTCTCAAAGTCTGCTTGAAAGTTATAACTGAAATTTGCAACAGAATTTACTTCTGGAAATATTAAATTTTTACATGTGTTATATATAATATAGCTAAAACATTTATAGCTGTAAGCTATATTTTAGCTAATAGCTAAAAGGATGCTGTTACCATCACAAGATGACAGATCATTACCATGCGTATCACTATATCAAACACTGCATTTTTTAAAAATGGCGGCTGTGTTTCATGCATGCATGGATCATTTAGAGAATTCAGTCTTTGCTGCATGTCTATGGCCTTTGTTCTTTAAAAGTATGAATGTTAAAGGATCGCTGATGTGAAATAAATGCATGAAACAGCTGAATTTAGACCCTCTATTTCCTGGTTGTTTTGGAAGACTACCCACTGTGAGATTACTCTCTCTCTCTTCATCCAATAGATGGAAAGTGAAGTAGCAAACACTCCAAATGAAGGACCTGAAAATTAGGTGAAGAGAAAGAGAGACGGGAGGAGTGACAGAAAGGTAAAGAACAAGAGGGAACTGAGAGAAATGTGTGTGATATCTCAGGTGGAATTAAATGGATGTCACATACCAAGCAGGAAAGACCTCCAAAGTAGACGGAAACGAGAATTCTTCAGCTTACTTTGTCACCCATCTGAGCGTGCTTCCCAGGAAATCTCCGAAACCCAACAGGCACGTTCACGGAGAAGCCGACTGCAGGATCAATGTAAACAGATGTACAGGAAAGGTTCGGAAGTGTGGCTCTTCATGACAGGATGAACTCCCAGCAGGAGGGGCAGGAGATTTATGAACTTCTCCATGGGAGAAATTGACATTCATGCTAATTAGTCCACCATTGTTTCCCCGTTCCCACTCTCCCAGGAAAACCCCTGGAGCGATGGCAGCAGACCCTGGGGTACAGTGACCTCCTGGTACTGCTAAATATAGCCGCACAATGCCGAAGACATGAGCGGTGTGATGTTTGATTAACATTTAATTAACATTTGTGTGACATTTCCGACAAAACGGAAAAAATACAAATAAAAGAAAAATGTATAAATAAGCTTTACTGCTCTGATTGGAGCCGCAGTCGTCTTTTAAATTGTGCTACGGTGTAGACAGCCTGTAGGAAATCAGGTCTTAATGAGGAACTGAATGAACACAGCAGACAGAGAAAGTGAGAGAGACAGACGAGACGCAGAGTATTACAGGAGAAACTGAGAAAGAGGGTATATCAAAAAAGTGCATGACTTGATCCCAATTAAAACAACCGCCAACCCTTTAAGGACACAGAGATGTGGTTTGTTTGGGTTTGTCACAGATATGGAGATGCATGGGTAAATCTAAGCTGATACGGGTGGGTAACTGCACAACAGCATTGCATAATTCACATGAAAAAACGAGGCTATGTATGCAGTAGTTCGCCACTGTTCATTTACATTTATTCACTTGACAGACACTTTTATCCAAAGCAAATTACAGTGAATTCAACGTACACACTTTTATCAGTACTTGTATTTACTGAACCACAATCAAACCCAAAACAGTCTACCGGTTGAGCTACAAGAACACAAAAATCACACAAAACCTCAAGGCAAAAGGTGTAATTTGTTTGATGTTAAAACACGTTCTCCCATCCTTAACGTGACACATGAAGACAAGCCATTCATAGATTAATTCCCTTTAACATCTCACAAATTGCTTTTTTGTTTGAACATCCCGACCATAATAACTTAACAACACTGGCAAAACTATTGGGTGTGAGTTTGGGATGGGACTGTCTGTTTGACGGGCAGCCTGTTCTGAAAACCTGCCATTATTTTAATAATTCCATTTGCAGCCACATTTCGTTGCACTAAAATTACCCACTTGCCTTTTAAGTGAAATAGAGCTTTCCCCATCATTAACTCATCTCTCCGACTCCGGGTTTGACACCGCCAGAGGCCACACTCACAAACAAGGCAAATATCTTCCTTTCCTGAACAAGGAGGCAGAAATTTAATCAGCACAGCTCAGTTGCAGGAATGAATCATGCTACTTACCAAAGCATGTAGCAGCGCTATTGTGAGAAAGCTGAATGTCAGTGGCAAATCAATCGCAGAGGCTCCATTGATTTCTGCTCCAACAGCTTAGCTGCTTTTCAGAGTGTTGGTTAAGATCTTCATCTAGCATTGTTTGATATGGAACATTACCTGTAGCACGTATCAACCAATGCTAGATATCTCAATTTTCCCGCTGCGGAAAGAGACCACGCAGCGGGCTATTTAAAAAATGTACTCTGTACGGTGCGGTGTGAAAACACAAATGCTCTCAAAAAGCTATTCTTCTGCAAATCATTGCATCTACCACCTGCATTTAACAGCCCACATGGTCTGCATGATTTTCAAGCACTTTGTTAGGTTATGCATTCTTTTTTTGGACATAAATCCCAAAAAACAGTGCTTTTCTCACTCAGCCTAAACCTCCTTCTCACGGTGTAAAACAGTGTGAAATGGCTGTCAAACCCAAACAGATAATTATGCCCGTGAAACTCCAGGTGAGATCACGACCTGATTCAGGCTGGTCTTTAGGCCATATAGTGAGAATTCCAGTGACTCTAAGCACTTCACACTTTCACTATTGACTGCATAAAGTTCTTTAATACAAATGCCACAGAGGTTAAAGGTCAACTAATACGATGAGGCGGCATTATCCCAGAACGTTCACACAGTAAAACATTTACAGCCCTAGTCCATATTCCACAGTCCAGACTCGCTCACTAACGCAATGTCATTGGAAACTATCAGTACGTCTGCGAGCGTGACATGCATTCGTTACTACAAATCACAATTATCTGTCCAGCTGCGCTCACCCATTCTCCAGGCCTCAGAGGAGAGACCCTTTTCACGCCAACATCAGTGTCTTTGCATGAAAGCCCCTGTAACACAAATTATCTACTGGCCGCAGGACAGGAGTGGAGAAGTCTTGGTCTCCGGCTCACTCTCCATTATCCGTGAGTCACTGCCAGTCGCAGACCAGCCACAAAACCCCACATCGCCCGGGAACAGGCCTGTCCCTGAGCATCACGCACCACTTTATTACATTACTGCAGCTTAACTGACACAGGCTGATCCGGAAACGTTAAAAGCAGCATTTCAGGCTGAACGCGGGTCTTGTTGGAGCCGCAGCAATGGAAAATTGGTGTTGACAGACCGGCATTAGGAGCTATCTGAGCGGGGATCAGTTGTCAGTCTTGTATAGCTACAACTCAAGCGGAGAAAGAAGGATACAGCAAAAGAGGGAGAGATGGAGTGAGAGGAGAAAATATGAAGAATTTATGATAAAAACAGAACAGAAAGTGTAAACAAGGTCTAAACACAGTGATCAAACCTGACTTCATTTTAAAGCGTAAACAAGGTCTAATGAGTAAACACAAAGTGATCAAACCTGACTTCATTTTAAAGCGTAAACAAGGTCTAATGTATAAACGTGAACTGATTGAGTCTGACTTCATTTTTAAGTGTAAACAAGGTCTAATGTGTAACCACAAAGTGATCCAGTTTGAAATGCAATGGCAAATATTTTTGGCAGATGATATAAAATTAGCAATATATACACAAAGTTTCCTTTTAAAAACTTCTTAAAAAGTGGAATAAAGGGTTGTGCAGTTAAATCAGGGTGTTTAAAAAAATTATGTTATGACTAAATTCATCATTAGACAACATAAAATATCATGAATAAATACATGTTTTAAAATGTATTAAGGTTACACTGTTTGTAACATGAGTTCAGACATAGAAAACAACATTTATCAATCAGTTTGAACAATAAATTACAATTTGGAAACATGTCATTACAGTAATTGCAACATAATATAAATTCACTATAAATTGTTAGTTAAAATGACACAGTCATTATAGCCTTAGCCTGCGTTAAATAAAATGACCACTGGCCATCCTTATGAAAAAACAGATGAGCAATGCACTGAAAAATCTGATGAGGGAAATGCAGACGGGCAGATTAAAGGGATGCTGTTTTTGGGTCACAGGTTTGGCTGATTGAGATTCTCTGCGCTTGAGATTTAGTACTACAAGTGTCTTTTTGCTGAGTCAACCCAAATCATGCCAGGAGAACAGTTCATATATCTCATTCTTTCTCTCTCTGTCATTCTTGCCCATACTAAATCTCTCTCTCTCCCTTTCACCTAAAGTACACTACACTGAAGTTTCTCTAAGGGGAATTTACTAGAAATGAATTGCGCCCACTGAAAGCGCAGTTTATTTGCATGCGCTGTGTTTGACATGTCACACCCGAAAGGAATTATGTGAATGGGTAACGACCCAATCAGGCTCACAACAACCACGCTGAAACAATTCCCAGGTTCGCAGGCCAGCACTGAGTGCTAGGTTGTGTTCGATATATTAGGCTACTATGATTTGGCACACTTTACAGGGACCATACATCATCACTCTACCTGGATCCTCAAATGAGCTCTTAAAATGCTGAAAGTGAAGCAGCTACACCGCATGTCTGGATATCTGCCCGGTTCTAATGCTTTTCCACATCATTTGATCATCATTTGATGAATAACTGCTGTCATAATCACAAGAAAATGTATACAAGCATCACTTTAAATAACATTCTGTTTAACACCAGCTTTCTGCAAACCATAACAGCACAAAGTTAATCGCTCCAGTCAAACCAACTATGGTAACCGACTAACCAACTATCACCAACTATTGTAAATAAATCTGTTATAGGCTTTATTTACATAGAGAAGCACAAATTATTTTTCCTTTCTATCTAGATATCTTGCTAACAGAACATGCTAACAGAAGGTTGGCTAACATTGTGCTTGGCGAACAAAAATGTTCTTGCAATAACAATAGTGGAACCTTTTTTAATGGAACCATAATATATCATATCAAAAATAACATCAACAATTACATATCATAAATTAAAAACATATTCTTAAGTTGTTAATGTAACATTTTAAAATATTACTGAATTTTTGAATAATGTTTCACTATTAATAGTTTAATTTACATTAGAAAACCCTCTGATGTTGCGTTTAAAACTGGATGTTTTAAACTTAGTTTTTAAAAAGTTTTTATAACTTTTATAACTAATGAAAATGTTAGGGAAACGTTCTTTCAACCTAAAACAATTGAATAGTGAATGTTCCCAAAACGGCAGTAGTTTGTATCCCCCTCACACATACATCCAACTTTCTACTTGTCAAGAAGTCATTTTTACCATTTTCTCACTCTCATCCTGGACTCTTTCACTGTCACCCTGAGCATTCTGATAAGGCCGTGAGCACCAGCCCAGTGAACCTGTGAGAGAAAAGTCGAAAGCCAAAACGCAAGCGTGAAAGAGCCGCTTCGACATTCCCCTAAAACTGAGAAAGTCTGGGCCTGTCAGACAGAGTTCTGGAGTTTATAGCAATGTCCTCTGACGGCACTGCGGTCCGTTTGCAGTCGATTTGCTAATTAGTCACTGACTTTATGTTCCTCCATTCAGCAGATCTATCAGACCATTTTAAGGGTGTAATCGTAGAGAGGTGAGATGCAGTAGTGTTCTGCACAGCATGAGTGCAACACTGCCTCTGCTCACGTTTTTCACACAGGCCTGTTTGTGAACTACACAGCTCCACCTACTGGCAACACGGTAAATGAGGCTCTATAACGTTCTCAGACTAAAAATATGTCTGGTTAATAACATGATGATCCATTATAAGCCAATTAAGAGAGAGTCTGATTGTACCTGTGCAGAAATCGGCACTCCTGTAGGTCAGAGACGCAAAAATATACTGTACAATCTATTGTGTTTCTATTTTAAAAATAGAATGTTTCTATTTTTAATGCTTTTATCATTAGCAAGTGCAATTTTATACCAACTAAGGGCAAAACAGAAACAATTAAAAAAGTACAACATCTAAACCTCTGCACAACTTGCTTTAAACACAAACATATTTAAATCTTTCACTGTAGTACATTTCTATAAACAAAAAAAAACAAGTAATAAATGCAGAGTATAATGCATATAACACAGAAGGTCCAAAACGTCTCTTATTCCATTTCTGCATCTTAAAGCAATTCTTTCATTAAAAACTCTATCAGGAAAACAAGCTAAGTGAATTAAACTGAAAAATGTAATTGAAGTTCATAATTATTTGGCATGTCCCCTTTTTGCTTTGACAGCATTTGAGCTGGAACAGACTCCAAAAACTTGTGCAAAAACTGATAAGCTCTATAAAACTAATAAGTTCCCAGCATGTTTTCCTCAGTTTTTGTGCTTTTGTGCTTCAGGAAGCAACAAAATCTGACCTTTTGCTCAAAAAAGTTAACTTGGTCATTGTTAATAAGCAACACTGTTTTTATTTATTTGTGTTTTTTTTTCTGACCCTAAATCTTTGTTTTCAAGTTTAAAATGAACCTCAATGCCACACAGTTTAATGTGATACTAAATATTTGGACCTCGCTGTACACATTTACTAATACAACAGTACAAATTGTGATTAAACTCCTCAAAAAAACACGTAAAGAATACTGTATATGTATTCCTGAAAGCCATGTAATTAATTACAAAGTAATCTACAGGAGTTTTCAGAAGCTGACAAGAAAGGACACAGCAGTGGTGGGAAAAAGTCTGTGTTCTTAAGCCATTAGCTGGTAAAATGTAAAAATGAAATCTCTCTCTCTCCCTCAAACTCTGCTGCAGGTTGCTCTATCTTCAGGAGGTCGAGTCTCATCCCACCTTTATTAGTCACTATGATGACTTCCAGACACATTCCTTCAACACGCTCTATAAATACACCTATAACGCAATTACTTCATCCCTCTTTGACTGTCTCTCTCTCTCTTTCTTCCTGTCTGTCTCCTTGCTCGCTCATGCCATCCCATCGTCATTAGGAATTTACACACACACACAACTTTCCTTTTTTAACCTCAAACTGAGCCCAGTTTGAGATCCGCAGTTCGTGTGAGGTGACACTTGTCCAACACTTCTGACTGTCTCCTCACACCAGGAGACTCGACAGCTTGAGAAATTCTCAATTTCCCCAAAAAACTTGCTTCACACTTGCATATAATTATTTGAAAACGTTCATCTTCCGAAGTGATTTGAAAGTTGTATTGAAAATGTGAGGAGTTCTCAGTTCCAATTAGGCCAGAGGTTTAGCGACGACTGAGGCGTGTTTACAGGTTCCCTGTCAACAGCTTTGCCTCTGTGTATGTGTGAGTATCAGCAATAAGTTAGCATTTAGCACACCTATAGAATCCTGGCTAGTTTTCTGACAGGTTTTAAAGGGACAGTTCCCCAAATACAACAAAAAATAAAAAACTACCATTTTTTTTACTCACCCTCTTGACACCCTCACCCGAAGCTGTGTGATTATATATAACAGGACACAAAAGAAAAAATAATAAATCTGTTCCTCATTCAAAATCATCACATTACCCAAAAACACTTAAACTATGTATAAATAAATCCATTTTTCACATAACACATTTAATAACATTATAACTCTTTGTAAAAATAATTTATATGCCCCAGTCCCCATTCAATGTAACTATACAGAAAAGATTGTTCACAGTTCTTTTAAAGTATCTTTGACTGTTCTATAGCACAAAACAAAATCACATGGGTTTGTAACGACATGAGGGTGAGTAAATGATGAACTGTTCCTTTAATTGGTGAAAATTACACCATCGATCACTAACGCCATCCACCCATCGAGCACAATGACAATCCCACCCACACGTGTAATTGGCGGAATCTCTCATGACTTAACTAGGGCCACGAGTGTTTTTAAAACATTCTTTGTTGCCTGGCAAAGGAAAACAAGCACTCTGGGGAAGGATTGGATTTCGGTGTGTGTGTGTGTGTGTGTGTGACTGCTCTAGACTGACCAAAGAACCACATTTGTGTCATTTCATTAGAGGGGGCTAATCCTGAGGGTGTTAAGACTGAACCGGGGCCCTGAACACACAGAGGAGAGTGCGAGAAGAGAATAGAGGTCCAGGCAGATGAATGAAGTCTGATTGGATTGGATGCCTTTGTGCCTGCTGCCTGGAACCTGATATTCACTTCTTTCCATCTCCAACCCTTCTCAATCTTTTCTCCCAATATGTTTATTTACTGAGGCTGTCTGGTCAAGGATGGCTGTTTAATTTCCTCAGGGAGAGGCAACGAGGGACACGGCAATACTCGAGAGAGACAGACGGAGTAGGACTGAGATAAAGAGAGAGAGAGAAACTGTGAGAGTGTGACAGAGTTATCTCTCAGATCCACTCACAATTAGACAGAGTTCTGTACAGAAAAGCAAAGTCTTTCTCTTTCCCTGAGGACTTGGAGCTACAGTAGATGGGTTCTGTCACAGAGGTTACGTTGCCATCCATTAGCCTGGAGGTCTCTGGCATACTGAAGCGTTTCATCTAATAGCAGAAATACAAGGCAGACGCTTTAATGCAACTATGCATTGTAAAATTAAAGATGAACGGAGGAATTATTTTCTTTGTTGAAACAATCATTGGGCATTTGAAAGCTCACAGAGGTGCTGACAGGATTAAAGTCAATTGGCCGACATGTTTGTACAGTGGGATACGAGTGCGGTCATGTATCACTACATGTATCACTGATATCAAACATACTGAAAACTCACTAGAAAACTTGAAGCGAAGATGAAGCGGCTACACATACATCACAAAACACGTTGGACCCGTTTACACTTTAGGGTATCAATTTAGCATTGTCCATTTGTGGTCACAAGTAATGAACAGCCTTAATCAACGTCAATTTAATATTACACGATTCAATGTTGCCTCTGGCATTAACAATGCGGTCACATCTTTTAATGCACTTTTTTATAATTTTTTTTATTTTAAATGCGCTTCCATCATTAGTCAAAGGAACAAAACACTGGTAATTGGGGTCAACCCTACAGTTCTGTCCCAAACAAGGACTACTGTAGTACAAAAAGTCCCACAGCATTTAATATCTAAATGTGTAACTTAGTTTGCCAATGTTGAAAAAAACCACAACCAAACATCACATTTGCTCTCAGTGACTGTGATTTTGCCAAACAGGACAGAATCTTGGATCAGTTTCCAGAGCGTTCCTGGAACAACATTTCTAGCAAATAAACAAATTTCGGGACAAATTTAGGAAAGGTTTAGAGGCTGGGCTTGTTACACTTAACAACATAATTTCCCTCAGTTTTTATGATAAGGGTTGGCCATAAAGAACAGTATGTTTTACCTAACAAAAATCCAGTTTACCAATGCATTCTCACAACTATGTGATCTAGCGAGCAACCAATATAAACCGACCAATCACAACACTCAACCTGCCTGCCTCATCTCATGACAACTGATAGCATTGGTTGGAAATACAATCACACACGTGAACTCCTACAGGCCCACAGAACATTATCACAGTCACAACAAAAGTCATGACCAGGGGTCTCAAAAATGATATGACAGAATTTAGTGTAGGTTCTTCATTCGAGGGTTCCTCCCACACATTTCAAAAGTCGATTGTCTGCAGGATCTGAATTTCAGTAAATTTCAGAAAAATTTCAGTAACTTCACTTGAGTAAGATGAAGAAAGTTTTTTAATGTTGTGATTAAAGACTCTTGGTCTCACCTGTCCATCTCCAGCCAGTGGACAAGAGAAGACATATTGGAGCTGGAAGACGACACTGAAAGCGGAGTTCCTCATCATCTTCAGCTCCACACTGCCACGGAGAGACAGCCTATCACTGCAGGAGGGGAAAAATAAAGTGTGGGATCACTCAAATATCAGAGACAACAACTTAATACATTAAGCTCAGCATGGAAGGTTGTGTAACAGACCCACACACCCACACAGACCCAACAAGACATATGACATTCATTAACACGGGCGTCTCTGTAAACTGTTCTATGGAGTTTGAAACGTTCTGTGTCAGTCTCATAAACTTTGACTATATGCAAACCCTGTTCTTCACTGGCATTCTGGGTTTTGACACTTACAGCCTCGTTCTTTTAACTAAATGGAATTCAAAATTATTCTATAATTATTATATAGAAGATTTTCTGCCCATTAAAGGGACAGTTCACCTAAAAATGAACAATCTATCATAATTTGCTCTCGTGTCATTCCAAACCCGCTCGACTTCCTTTGTTCTGTGAAACACACAAAAAAAAGACATTTTAAATAATGCATTCATCGCTCGTTTCCAAGCAATTACAATGAATGGGGACTGGAGCTTTCATGTTTCAAAGACAATTCAAAAGAATCTTAAAAGTATTTCATATGACTCATGTGCTACGTTTTCTCAAGCCACACAAAAAGCGAGTGTAAAGAACAGACTAGGAGTTTAATTTTTGGCGATTTGACAGTCCCTGGACACTCTGTGCTTTTGTTGTAAGGACAAACGCACAATGGACTTACTTCACAATTTCCCCTTAATTGTTTCCAAAAAGTTTTTGGAATTTGTGAAGTATGAGCTTATTAAAGATGCAATTCTACTCTCTACTGCCATCTCTGTTTGTAACATAAAATTACAGGGTTCTTTAAGCTACAGTATCCATACAATATAGTAGCTTAATCTTTTTCTGTGTACAGATGGACATTTTCTACAAAATATTTATAATCAAATTATAAATTCAAAACCAATAAATGTAAATACAACAGTCTTCTACAACAGATACAAAGTAATGTAACAATATTTCTTACATTTTTTGTAAATTAAGGATCCAGATGGTGCAAGAACCTTGGAATAACATGAGGTTGAGTAAATGATGACAAAAATAAAATATTTTTAGGTAAACTAATCCTTTAAATTAACACCCATAAACATAAATCACATGACAAAGTGAGCAATTGCATAAAATGAAACTATGCATTAACTAATTAAAATATAATATATCCAAAAACTAACAGAAAACCTGAGTGAAAATTCCAGGTTTCCTAAAAAAAAAAAAACAATGTTATTAAATAAATTCTAGAAATAAATCCTAATTTTAGGAAGAACACAGCTCCGCCACATTAACTTGATGAATGGGGTTTGGAAACTCGTATAGTGCTAAAAGAAAAAGAACAGTACATCTGTGGCAATTTAGCAGGAGCTGTACACAAAGTTTTAAGCTACAAAAGTTTTGCTATTGGCTCTGCTTTTACTGTTTGTGCAACTTTCAAATAAAATTGTTATTGTTCTATCAAACCAAATTATGCACTTAAATTTCCTGTTCGGTTTTCCACTGTGCCAGATTGTGCAGTCATCAGTCTAATTCTAAACCTGTAACAATTAACTACATTTAGGTACAAAGTATATTGCATTAACAATGTATTAATCTTATAAAATAATAATATAATATAATATATATATATATATGGTTCACATACACACACACACCTATTTTTCTATTTTTCAGCTTTCTTTATCAACACCTACTTTCTGAAAAAGGAAGAGGAAGAATAAATCTATGAAATTGTCAAAATGAGTCAGAAAAGTTTGCTTCAAACTGTTACTACGAGCTAAAACGAAGGTGTTGAAATTTCAACCACAGGATTTATGCCAAACACTCGCAGGCTGCTGTCGGATCATTTGCATCATTCTAGCGCGGGTTTTCACACAATCACACGCGTTCAGTAACGTCATTGCGATGGTGTGGGGTTGGGTACGTGCTGGAAAAGTTTTTAGCGCTAACGGCACCATAATTACACCCAATTTCTCTCTCTTATAAAGGGCAGAGAGTGATGCTCCAGTCTCATAGACACCTAATTTCTCTCATTGGGTAATTATAGTGCGCCTTCTCTCACAGCACATAACGGCGCTTGTGACTCGCTCTGAAACGTTTTACACTGCAGTGACTCTGTCATGGGGGGGTCCGAAGGGGGTTCTTTTATTCAGCATATGGAGTGAAACAGACATCAACAATCAATGCCACATTTCTCACTTGCGTTTCCCCATTTTTGGTACCGTTATAAATAGAGTGCAATGACAGAAAGACAAGTTCTGTAGTTCTGAGAGTCCTGTAGCACCTACCCAGCCAACAGTTGTAGTTGTTAGTTGTTAGAACGTTTTCCCAATGTTTCCATTAGGTAATAAAAAGGTAAAATTGTTATTTTGAATGTTATAGGAACACTCAATTTAAAGAAAAGACAAAAAAGTTTTAAAAAATGTGTAACTTTTTACAATGTTTCACTAACCAACCACTTAATAATGTTCTTGATATGATACTAAACATTAAAAAAAATCTAATAACACTACTGCAAAAACATTTTGAAAACTTCAAGAGAACCTTTAAAGAAAGTAAACCAACGTTCTTAGAATGTTCCCCGTCAGCTGGGTATAGCTTTATGGAACATAACCGTTTTAATTAAGCGCAAGTGTATAAACATGAGAGACTGTTCTGAAAAGTGTTTGCAGAAGAAAGGTGTTTAATTACGCTAAATATATATTTGATAAAGAAAGTGTTAAATAAGAGATGATGAGGAGGAACGAGGTAAGGTGAGGACATCTCAGCTGGGTAAGCACCAGGGAGAAGAAGCAGTGTGAGGTTCAGAGCTACAGTCACTAGAACAGACAGATGGGGCATTAGGCTGAGGGACTACATGGAGGGAATCTGGAACTTTCTGATAGGGGAGTGTTCATATTAAAGCAACAGTTCACCACAAATCTGAGTTCTGTCATCATTTGCTCTACCCTCATGTTGATCCAAATCCATACGACTTTCTTTTCTTCTACCGCAAAACAAAATCTCTGAGCTGCAAAATCTTCTGAATAGGAAACTGAAGAGCTTGCCCTTCGTCATAGTACCTGTGCTTATGTAAACTTGTTACTGTTTGGTAAAACACATTTTTAAAATTAGCATTTGGTGTCACTTAGGTCAGACAAACAAACCAAAAATCACCAAAACACAAACAGACTTGTGATCTGTGAAAGATGCATAGACAATATATTTATGATGCTTGTTAGAAATGTTCATTTTTAGCTTTCTTCAGTACTGCAATATGACAATGTTCCTCAGAGTCCTTGTAAATTAGAGAGCCAGATGGGCCGAGTACTCACTTGAATTTGTCTGTGGAGGTCTGTCTGAAGCTGCCGCCTGTTCCGGTTCCCCGGACCCCAGCCGCTCGGCTCCCCACGGCCTCTCGCTCCAGAACCAGCACCTGGGGCTTCTCCACCCATCCCCAGCCATTATGGACCCCAACCAGCAGCCTTCGCTCCTGCACCACGACCGAGCGACCCTCCGCACCCCTGTTCTGATAACACACACGTGACAGGAGCACAACAGTTCTTATTGAGACATTTATAATTATAGGATTGTGTATTTGTGCACACAGAGACACGTGTGAAGAATTCTATGTGTGTTTTGCCTGAGGGGCTTGTGTGTTTGGCGGGCCTTGTTAACGTTTAATCCTCAGAGGAGAGATGAGAATGGAACATGTGGATTGTGTTTGAGCCCGTACTGCTCTGACGCCTCTGTGGGGGAAGTAGGAGGGCTATGTAAGCTCTATTGATCCTCTCTTTCCTCAGGTTAAATCTGAATGGTGTTTCTCTGGTAAGGAGAGACTGTGGCACTTGCAGGAAACAAGAAAAGATACTAGAAACAGAGCAGACTGGTTCACAGAAGTGACTTGATGAAGGACATTTGATATTCCTTTTATTTTCATGGTTTTAACTGAAGCTTCGATGTAGCGGCGCGCCCCAATCAGGGGAATGTGATAAAGCGATGCGCGCTAAGCCATTTTATCAGAGGCTTGGCTTCTATTTTTGTCGTGTTGTGCTGAATTTTTCCGCCTGCAGTACAACCTCACTTGTCCAAATTCCCTCCCAACATTACTGCATATATATTTTCCCGGTGTTGTTTTGTGCAGTATTCCCAGTTTCCTACTTCTTTAAATTACTGCCTAAATCATGTAACTCAGAAAGCAGTTTAAAAGTAGCTAAACTTCTCCGATACTCAAGTTACTTTACAAGCTACGTACAACATCTGCTGGTTACGCTGAAGCTATTTAAGGGGGCAACATCCTTTTCATTATAAAACCGTTGACATCAGTCGTTTTTACAATCACAACAGTGTTTATCCAGCACAAAATCATTAAGGACATCAATTAGGGTCATAACATTAAACCTGAACAGATTTTACACTGAACACAACTTATGCAGCGATAAATGATGCATTTTGAATCATTAGAAAACGAACGGTGCACAAACAGCAGCATTTAAATTAAAATATTCAGTGCAATAAAACGCTGACGCTGAACAGAAGCTGTTGTTTTGGGACTGGAATAGGTTAAACATTTTCTGAACCAGTTTATTTACATGAATCACCGAATGAACAACCTCACCGAAATGAATCAGACTTCTCAAAGCTACTTGAGAAGGAATACTGCATAAGAGAGCAACTGATTACAGGCTTAACTCTGAAGCTGCCTGCATAATATAATGTGATAAAACAAATATTTGGCTATGCTACATTGCTACATGCACAAAATAGCTTGATTCCAGATTTAAGCAATGCCACTTGCAGTTACTTTTAATAGGCAATTTCTGAGAGGCTAGCAAAAGCAAACTTCAGATTACTCTCCAAGCCACACATTGTCCAAAAGTGTATGCAGATACGTAGTTTGACCTGAAAACAGTGACAGTGAATACAACTATCACTGTTATTTGGACTTTTCATTATCATGCAACATACACAAAAGATACATAAATATACTTAGGCCACTTAGCGAATGCTATCAGAATTGCTAACTAACCAGACTAACCAATAAAAAATGTTTCTGAAAAACATATACCACCGTCCTTTAATTTAAATTGTCCCCTTCCGTCCCATAACAAAGCACTGCAGCTATCCGTTCCCCCGATCACCGGAAGCTGTCAGCAGATGCTAAAAATTGGGGGTGTAACTCAGAGACTCCCTCTTTAGCCAGCAGCTGTCTCTGTTAGTCAGTGTCCAGACATGTTTACAATAACACATCAATTAAACCACAGCCTGCTGCCATTTTCTGAAGACTCCTGGCAGACACCTGGTGTTTGGAAGATGCATCGGTCCCGAGCCGATGTGGCAGGAGCAGTCAGATGTTATTAATTGCAGCATTATGGAGGATCTGTAAGAGAAAGTACGAGACTAAGAGCTTTTCTCTCACGCTGCTCCTCAGGGTGAGAGTCGCATCTATCTGTACACGCCGCCTACTCGCCGCTCCTTCAATTAGCATATCAATTGTGTGCTGTGTTTTATATGCGGGTCTGGAAGAGGCGGTCCGCGTGTATCCCACTTTATGTGGTGAATCATCCGGCCGCTGCAGCCGCCACGAGAGCGCCTCTAAATCTTTCTTTAAGTGGACGTAATGCAGTATCGTGCTGAGTATGGCTTAACGGGTCAGATCTGGGTGTTTTATGTGAAGGATGAGGTTCTTGGTGATGCAAACGAATACCAACAAATGACTTGAAAGGTATTTTAAATTCACTGGTTTTAAAACCATCCTAATTAATACACTGTAACATGTAATTTTGTGGTTAAACACAGAGATAGAACTAAAACAACACATCTAGCGTAACACGCTAGTTTTTGTTACAGATGCTGTGAGCGATTTCTGAGCAACACTGTTAATAACTGAAATCAACACCCAAACAAACACCCCCCCATTTCATTGCTCCTTCCCCAAATATCAACTAACAGCTGGCATTTCACCCCCTCGCTATGAGGGGGCGTATTTTGTACATGCATAAAGCCATGTCTATACATATACACTATATTTCTTTTTTTGTTTGGGTGTTGGGTGTCAAATTTTCTCAGTTTCTCAGAAATCGATTACTGCACCTTTAAACCACAGATGTTGCCCCTCTTCAATACCAAGGTTAGTTATAACCCTGTGAGGCACAGTCATTTTCCATGCTTTCTAAGACCTTCATTTTGGTGTCAAATCACCTGTGGGCAACATGACAAAACTCTGTTTCTAAGGCCCAATTAACTAGAGAGAACTGTGAAACATTGCAGTGCAACAGGCAGGGAAAGACAATGTGTTTTGTATAGAGGACACAGAGCTCCACAGAGACAGAGTGTGTTCAGCAATTACTTATTTCATGCCTGTTTTTGGGAACAAAAGTGGGTTCGGTCATGGGAGATAATTAAGTAATTAAATCAGGTAATGATGCGCCTGTAGTCAGAAAATACCTTTTACACAACGGCCTCAGGTGACGCGGCCCAGCGCAGTATTTGAGTATGTCACTGTAAATGATGGCTGAGACAGCGCACAGGCTCAGAAAGACAACACGATAATGTGGGATTTCCTGTAACAGTCCCAATTTACACAGCACAGAGATTACATGGAACGTATTACCATTTGCCTGTCACTAAAAGCAATAAATGTTTCATTTGACATCCGTGTCACTCGTTTCCACTGAAAACTAAATCACCAAAAGACATTAACCACTCTGTGATGAAACAATTACAGTATGTCAGCATGGCTTAACGCTTGTCTAATGACCTTTGGTGGGTGGGTGTGTGTGTGTTAACCATACAACGGGGACAAATTTGTACCAAAAAGCCAACCTGACACAACTGAACAAGACCTCCTTCTGGGGACATCCTCATTTGTAAAAGTGCCCTTAAAATATAGAAAATAATGTTATTTTTTAAATTGTAAACCTGTGGTGAGTTTTCTGTTAGAGTGAGTTACATTGTTTATAAAAAGCTCTGTATAAACACTACAAAACAAAAACACTAGAAGTCTAAAGAATGTCCACATTTATATAGATAAGTAAATGTGTGTCTAAGTACACATTTGGCGATACAAGTGAGGCCCACAAATTTAAAAATATCAACATAAATACAGTATAACATAAATCAGCCTTATTTTTCTTTAATCATTTCTTCCTGACTGTGCGAGGGTTAGGTTTAAAGTTAGGTGACAGAAAATTATGTAAAGTAGTATGAGATTAAGACTATCGGGTCTATAAGGTGTGTGTGTGTGTGTGTGGGGTGCATATCAATGATCTATAAGATGCCATTAATATAGTGACACTACAGTGTGTGTGTGTGTGCGTGTGCGCATATCACTGTCAATTTACTCCCTAGTCAACAACACAAGCGATATACACGTGTCAGAAGCACAAAAGCAGCAGCTCACTGCAATGCGTTAACAATATAATGATGTATAATTAGCACAATATGCTTTGACATGTAACCCAACAACCCTCTCTACTTTAAACACAAGCAGGCAGAAGTCTGGAGTATGTACTGCATTACAGGTGACGGATGGATGGATGGAAAGCACAGAAATAGACCGGAGAGGCAGAGGAGGATGAAGCGAAACGGATAAGCATGGAAAACGAACCTGTCTGTAGCTTATCTTAACACATCGGCTACCGAAATATCTTATTTCTGTTTCATACTCTTTCCTCTTTTCTCTCACTCTCTCCGTCTCATCTGCTCTCCGTGCTGTCACAGATTTCACTTCCTGTGCCCAAAATATGAATATTTTAGAGCTAAGAAGCTTAAAGGGAACAATGAAATGGCCTGCAGTTAAATCATACCCCATTTCCAGCGTCACAGAGCAGAGCGGGCGAGAGAGAAAGAGAGCAGGCGAGTGAGAGAGAGGATCTTTTCTCAGTGATGAACGCAGCGCCGTGTATCTCAGAGTAATGACACAGCTCATCCTCTATCAACGGCCTCTGTTTCTCATCTGTGAAATATCTGGACTCTGGGGGTCACGCATCATCTGGCCCCGCGGCCGCAACAACAGGCCCTCTGACAGATGAGACCGCTGCCACGGCGACAAGGATAAAAGGAACATTACAGTGAATTGAACAAATGCACAAAACAGATGAGAGGCTTACAAGGAACCGCCAAAAGTTTATTCTAGCGAACGGACTAAGACTCTGTGTAAAAAAATTTTTTAAAAGAACCATAATGGCTGTTTTTATTTTGCATGTTTTCGCGTGATTGTCTCCACACTTACGCATTTTTGTTCAGAAGATCAAGTTTTAAAGAGCTGGCTAAGTCCCTTCGCTCCACAAGTTCTGTATTTATTTCTTTATTTATTATTTGGATTTTATTTTGCAGGGAATAGACGTGCTCCCATTGGCATCACACGCAGCAAAATCAGCCTCAAACCAAAACGCCTTTGATGTTTTTGACGGTGGAATCAGAACAGAAGACTTAAAAATAGAAACATTTGTGTTTGAACCTTCATAAAAGACTTCAATTCTTTCTAAAAGAACATCACTTATTTAACTCATGAATGTGTGGGTTGGATCGCAATGCCACGGCATGAAATGACAACTAAGTCTCCTCTTATGTCACCCCAGGTCTTGACACTGTCACTTTTTTAAACAAACGTCAGAGCAGAAGACGTTCAAATAAAGAATGAGACTTTTGCGAGTAGCAATTTCACTTTGACAATACTCACGATTAACTGTCAGCAATACGAACAAACTACTAACAATACCTCTAACAAAAACTACAGAGGCCGAAAAACGCTAGCCGGCAAATTGATTTTATAGCAGCGGCATTGTGCTGAACAATCTGGTGCAGGCTAGTGATTTGGGAAGGTCATTTAAACCAAACACAGAATAATGGCAGCAAGAAAAGAGGGCAAGCCGTAGAGGGGTGGGGGTCAACGTCCCATTCAGATGAAAAGAATCGAAGACTGTTTTTATGAAAAATAAAATTGGTTTTTGAAGGTTATTTCTCTGTAGTGAGCAGCTGAAATGAATAGACAGTGTCACTTTCTTCAGGGGGGCATAAAAGAGAAACTGACTAGACTCCAGAGCTCAAAGTTTTATATTTAAATTGTTAAGAAATAAGTCGAGCAGTTGCTGAACAGTTGCTCTTCTCTTTCGTCCAATCGGGATAATCGTTTTGTTCATACAATTTTATTTACAATTATACTTAAATATTTAAAATGTTTTATTCATGAAAACTTTCCCTAAATACAAAAACATACAGAAAATTATGTAAATAATCAAGGTGGCTGCCAGGTCTCATGACACTAATGCACCAAAAATATGCCATGCAGATCGATAATCAATTACATTACTGTAGCGGCAAACTGTAGTGAGTTGAACTACACTTACCAAGATGGGGGGGGGGGGGCAAGCATGAGAAATTTGCATAACTGACACAAAAGAGTTCTTTGGTCAGCAAGTCCTCAGTCAGACCTTCTCATTATTCTGAAAGAACTAAGCCTGTGACTTTTGTGAGCCGATGGTCCGTTCTGAAAAACTCAAGGGTAAGTCACTACACAAAGACAAACTTTTATATTAATTTGAATCTCTATCACAGCTCAACCCACATAATAGACATTTAATGAGTTCATATAATTTGCAATAAAATGTATTGGGATTTATTGACAAACGACTTGCCTAGAGTAAAGGGGAAATTATCTACAGTGTAATCAGTGACATAACTAATATGGAGCAAAAAAGCCTCAAGAACAAAGAGACAGTCACGATTAACCCTTCAAGGGTTCGCTAAGTCATTTTTCCCACTTAGCATTTCACACAAAAAAACTGACTGCTGTAGTTCTTTTGGCAAATATGTATAAAATGGATACACGCTACTGAAGACTAACAGTGCCAAAAAAGCTGTTTTGTTCTTCATAATTGTGATCCCTGCAGCCAAATAATACTAAAATTATCTTTCCAACCCTCCTATTTCAATTCACTTTTGATCTCGGAATGAATCATGGGTGACCAACAAATCTACAAACTGGCTATTTCTGCAATGTCATTGGCACCTTGTTATTTGTATATGATGCTGTATTCACAGGTGCCAATAAAATTACTTGATGCGCCTTTAATAACAGGGAGGAATCAAAATGTCTGCCTGACACAAACAGCAAAACCACCAACAGCAAGTTTCAGACAGCAGAACAAACTATTTCTTTACCTTTCCTGAAGAAAATATGTGGGTTGTTTGTTATACGGCCTGGTTGCTGGTCCAAGCCAACATCTCGGTGACTTCCACAGATACCGTTCGGCCCTATGGGAACATTTTCTGCCAGTTTTTCATCCAGTACACCATCAGATGAGAGGAAACATTTCTAGTTTGGTATCAATAAAGGTGAACTTAAGCCTTACTGATGCGGCTGTTGGGTCACATAACAAAATATGCTGAGAAACACTAACACAGAATTTTTGAATTAGCATTAGCGTGATAAAATGAGCCGTGCGAAGCCACACATCGCATATTACCCTTAAGTACCTCTCCATCAGAAATGCTGGAAAAAAGGGTAAGAGGGTTAGAAACATAGCGTGACATGGAATGAATGACCATGAAATCCAGCCAATCAGAGCGTTGAGAGGAACATAGCTCACGGCAGACAGTCGTAGGGATCCTTTGTTAACACCAATGCGACCGTGTGGAGCGCCAGGAGTCAGTGATGTATTACTCTGTGCTCCTGCAGGTTACAATAAAAGTACTGCATACTAAACTCATGTAGCTTGAATATAAATCCGTGTTTGTTTTATAATCTTTATATCTGTGATTTTTAACACTTTTAGAAGAGTCCAACTCCTACCTGCGATGACTTTAGGGTGTTCTGATGATTATGTATCAGGTTTTTTATTAGACGTTTGGTGTGGTTGTCAGAATGGCTAAGGGCTGGGATTACAATTTGTATACATTTCAGGCTGTTTGAGTTTTGACATCGTTTTTCTATAGGAACGTACAAACTTGTGTTTTTGCCAACAGTAGGAAAGAGCATCTTAGCATGCCTTTAGTAAAGGAATGAATGCAGTTATATATCATATCTGAGGCTTTTAAAGAGATTGTGAGTGTGTGCGTGTGCCCACACTGAGAGAATGTGCTGGCTCACACTGTGATGAGTCATGCAGGAAGTGTAACAGCAATATCATTAGCATATTATCCTCATCCTCCCACTCTCTCTCTCTCACACACACACACACACACACACACACACAGCTTTCAATTGTTGTACATGACAAACACCTCTCATTGATGATGCTAATCATTGCCCTCTGCTAAGCAGTACATCAACAAAAACACAAGCGCGCAGATGCACACAAAATATACAAACGCACTCGCCAAACACAAAAACGTTTTGGAATCAAGGTGACAATGAGACTGAACCTCCAACGGACAGCCGTTAGCGCACAGCCACGTTTTTCCAGAAGCTCAAAAAGGGATTAACTAGAAAATTCTAGAATGGGGGATTCAGTTAATACCAAGTTGTATGAAAGTCTAAGTAGCTGGTCAAATTGGTGCACAGGTCAGAGGAGGAAGAGTTATAAATGGGTCTCCAGTGAAACAACAATGGTGGCTTACATGGGTTGATAAACAGAAGTAATCATTTTCATTATGTGATGAGGTGTCTTTTCACATTTTATTTACTGAGTTTTACAGCCATTTATTGAGCACCGCTCATTGTTGAGAAGGTCTTTTCAAGCAGTTGAATTAAATTCAGTCTTACTGCGCACAGCAAGTTCTTTAGATAATAGAGAACCTGTCAGTCTAACTGAAAAGCTGTTTCTGCAGGACCAGAGGAACATGGCGATAGCAAGGTCATGGGTTCGATTTTCAAGCAAAGCATGAGGTGTTAAAACATCATTTTGTTAAAAGCATCTGTCGAAGGCATTGATGTTTTGTAATATACAATAACTGCGCACGGCTTACAAAGCAACAAATCAAATCAACAAGCTAAATCAATGTTCCACGTAGAGTTAAATAAACATGAAATTAAACAAGATTTCTGTGGGAAAAAAACTTAAATATAGTCACAGCTAAGGGGCGTGTCAAACACCTGCATCCAATCTGCCAGAACTTCACTCCACAGGGATCGCTGTTGTTTAAAACAACAATCTCCTCACATTTCATGTTCTCCTCACCTCCCCACAAACACACACCTCTGACGGTTCGGCTGTTTGGTGGATCTGTCACTGAGTGAGATGTGTTCAGAGCATCAACAATATCGTGATGGCGATGCATTGAGAGTCACACTTTCTAAAGGTCAACCGCCCACATGAGGGCCAATTAGAGCCCTGCTGTCAGCTGGTATCACATGTGAATTATCACCTCAGAACTGCAGAGAGTGACGTCAGGCGTTAAGATGAGACAGCGCACAGATTTTGATGAATATTTCCCCTTGTCTTCACCTCCTCATCTCTGTCTCTCTATATCTCCATTCCTTTCACTTTTTCCTCCATTCTGTCAATCACGTTACTTCGATCTCGGAGCGATTCCTCTCACTTTAAGCTGGTTGTCAATCAAAGATGACCGTTTGGTCTGATGACTGAACATCTGGTGTGAATCTCTGCATCTTAGGCTAGTCATTAAAGGTCTGTCCTGGTATCTGATTTGCTGATTATCATTCACAGTAAAGGTATTATCACAGCATCTACTCAAACATAAGTCTATCAATTCATCTTTAAATTTTATAATCTTTACTGATTGCTAATAAAAAATAACATTTAAAATATACAGAGGCAGAGACAGTTGGTAACCACTGTGGCAAAATGAGTTAAATGGGTGAAACAGCACCAACTACTGTGCTGGAGTGTCAAACAGATGCTGAATAATTTACAATATTATCATATTCATATCACAAGTAGTTTCAACAGTGTATCAATAATTCTGGTTATTAATATTACAGTTGCTGTCAATACTGTTACATTGTCACACCCCTACTTGAATACAGTCTTTACATAAATGGTTCAAGCTGAACCTATGCAGTACCAAATTAAAAGCAGTATGCAGATTGTAATACTGTGCCACAGTGTCTAGGAAGCCCTGAAATGATATTATGACAAATACAGCAGAAATAACAAAAAGAGGCTCACTTGAACATGACAACAAGTGACGTCCTACGAGCTGATTTTAGCTCTGCTAAAACAGCTCCTCTAACATTCCACTGACACCGCAGGGAAGGTGATGGAACCTGAGAGGTTTAGGAAACACAATTAAAACTGGGTTTGTGTGGAAGGTGTGAGTGTGTGTCTGCAGGAGTAGCATTAGATAAAATGTGAAGCTGTGTGTTCAGGACACCCGGACAATAGTGAGGGGGGGTGCACACACACACACACACGTTCTATAATGGGTCTAAAAAGAAGGGTTTGTCATTGCGACACTGATATTCATTTTCACCACTTTCATTTTCCTCCTCTTCCTCATCTTTAGCCTCTCTCTCTCTGTTGCAGGGATGACCAAAGCGGTGTGTCTGCAGTGTGTAAATAATTGCAAGCGCATGAGTGCATCTGTCAAACATGGTTACTGGGGCCTCCACACACACACACACACACACACACACACACACACACACACACACACACA